>JAQGBQ010001253.1:0-12622 GCA_034698485.1 Vertagopus arboreus
TTGAAACTTAGGCGCTGCTGCCAACACCGAATAGAAACATCTAACCTACGTATCCCATTATAATGCACTCCAACCTGTGAATAAACTACCAACCAGGGCGTCTTTGAATGGATTAGCCAATACTCAGAAAAACCAACGCAGGATGTTGCAGGTATTGGTGCTAGACACCTATTTAGTTCGTTATTAGCTTTTCTTTCATACTATACAGATCCTAGGCAAGTCATATCATTATGCTCATCTGTAAATTCACGGGTAGTTCGTCTTAGTAGCGCTGCTTGTCATAACACAACGGCTAACTATTTAGTGCACCTTATAATCTAATGACTGTTCAGGATAATTTAAGATAGTGTGATGGTTTTATCTAAGGAAACTACTGCACATTAAGCATGGTCAGCACTGGGTTTATTTACGGCGCATGAGACATGGCTAACCCAATCGACCATAAGATACACCCCTAAGTGTGATTAGGAGTGTGAAAAAGAGTAGAGCGACTCCGAAGCCGAATGCAAATGAGATTAGCCGGCCTACTTTTCGGGATCATTTGTGGAGAACATGATAGCACCTTGTAATAAGTGGAAAGAGTATCGATGACCAGTCAAGCAGTGTTAGGATTCAATGGCTGGTGGGGATTGTTTCACACCAGGGTTGTTGCTGTTGCGTTGCGCAGTTGGTCTGTATCGAACCGGCCGAGGCTGTTTTTTTGGGACACCTCGGAGGAAACGTAAAGGGGCACAACTCGGTACTATCCCTACGTGCCCCAGCAAAAAATAGAGTCGTTCGATAATCGACCATGTACAACGTAATGTGGGGTTGCTGCTGCACACCATGATCCAAAGAACCCTTTTTTAAACTTGGACATGAAGTGCACTCATGAGACATCATAGACATAGTCGTGTTGTCCACATCAAACAAGGCGTCATAGGTGATATGAACCCGGCCATCGGCAGGAATCCTCTTGGGTAGTATGTTCCTGGTGTAGCCAATGTTGCTTTTCTTTTTTCCAAGGTGATCATGGCGTTCTCTTGATGCGTCTCGGTGAGGTGTGTGAGAACGATGCTATGGTCGACCATGTGCATTCTTAATATCATTCTTCGGCATTGGGGAAGTCGTAGTCGTTAGTATCGAGGAGGCCATGGAATGGTAGCATCTGGGTAAACTACAGGAACGAAATCGTACTCCCTTTCGCATAGTAGTATGTCTCTGGTGACAAGTACGTAAGCCTACGCCCTTTAGGTGAGTGAGCCCTCAACTCGACCAAGCGCTGATCCTTAGCCATTCAGCACGGGCGTGGGCTCGGCAGAGCAGTCGCGGCGAAGCCAAGAGGAGTGCCACCCTTCAGGATGTGTCTGCAGAGCCATAGAACGAAGGATGGATGGCATTGCCGGCCCAATTTATTCTCCCATCATGTGAAAAAGGCATGCCAATGGACTATACACGCACTCTCGCCATCGGTGACACTGGCCATGGGGCTGTGCCTTTTGATGTGTACCCTGGATTGGCTACGTTTGGTTGCACCGGCGCATGTCCTGTGAAGACAGGCGTCTTGGTTGGTCCTGCGTCGGAAGGGTCTGTTTAATTTAACATGACCTTGCCCATTAGCACGTTTATTTATCGTTTGCCTTCGACATGGCGAGTCAAGGTAGCACCAGGGATAGATTTAGGGCCAGTGAATGCCGACCTACCTTCCAACATGCACGCATCTACCGTCTTCTTGCATGTCGTAGCCACAAGGATCAGACCCGGTAGTAGGCCAAGGTAGACGACGTGATCAGGAGCGACCGATACGGTTCATTCCAACTTACTCATGCGTCATACTATCCTTATCGGACATGTCTTCAAGGGCAAGAAGCCACCCTCGAAAAGGCCATCTCTCGTTTAGCACCAGCACGAACCAAAGCAGGGATGCTGTGGTTAACACGCACTCTCACGTGACTTGGTGGTTCATTCTCATGTGAGCTCACAGGTGGCGTTGTGTTAACATCGACGGGGGATTGAACCATGTTCTATGGCAACCAAGGTTTCTAAAGGGACCCCACAGCCGAAGTTGGGTAGGCGGCTCGCACTGCTCGGTCTATTCTATTGCAGGAAGCGTTAGCCATCCTACATGTGACAGACTCTGACATGACGGGTAGACACGCGATGACGCCAACGCCCATTGTTTGCTCGCTGTCAATAGTGCCAAGCCCTCTTGCAGCAACCTGAATCATGGGCGCCGCCATCACATTATTGACGTGAGAGATCGTTGCTTCGTTGTCGGCCGTCTTTATCTTCCCCCTTTCGTTTGCCAAGGCAGGTGCCTGGTACAAGAACGATCAAGGTGGTCATCGCAAGGGTGGTCTGCAAGCGTCTTTTTTGTTCGGATCATGATACAGGTGCGGGGTATGGTCTTTCAAATTCAATCAGTACACCAAACAACAGCAGGTGAACTCTTTGTATACCGATGGGTTGGATCGTCTGGACCATGGTTCTGGTACAGGGTTAACCTTGCAGGCCATCGTTTGGATGCTACGTTAATCCCAGTGTATTTCTTACTAAACGAGTATCTGAATCGCTCTTCTCCATCTGTCTACACTACTGGGTTAGCGTTATCAACCAGGTCTACCTCCGTATTCACGTCTCTTGGGCGCCGGTTCTATGTATAAAGTATATCATGTGGAGGCCGCACCACACATCTTGTGTACGGCCATATCTATCGAAAAGCACCAGGTCCCGTCCGAACCCTGAAGTTAAACCGATACGAGTCTAGTCAGTACTGTGAAAAGAGATTGCACGGGAATACTAGATGCTGTACACTTTTTGTTGTGGTGACAGCTGACTTGCAGTTTACGGTTTAGTTCAGCCTAAAAAGGGGCTCCAACTTAGCTTCGATTGGACTGCTGCACGCTAGTGAACACTCAGATCACCACAGGATGTCTCCTATGGTATAGTTGCCATTGATGACCCACCCATCGTCACTGTATACCATGATCTGGACACCCATGTGGGATAGCTTGACGGGTAGATTAGCAAACGGATACACGCGGGAGACCCCTACGAGCCTGGCCACCTGTTAGCTCTCTGGTTATGAATCGAATGGTCGTCCACACGAAGCTACATGCTGCCATAGACTATCTTTTTCCTGGCTATTCATTATGAGTCGTGGTATGTTCGCTGACTGTAGACATGGCGTGAATGGCACTATGAGAAGGAGATTGGGACATCGTATAGGCTATAGCTGAATCGGAATGGATCATGGATCGCTACTCGATCGTGTAGACGACGTAACCGAGATTGGGTTGTTGTTAATGCGAATCTGACGACGCATGAGGAGTCTATGTGACTTGTAAGTGATGGTAGACACGCATGATATCATGATAGAAGGATGATCGATTTCAACCAAATAGGGGTGCTCACCCCCTTTCACAAGCATCGTTAGACATCATCATGCCGCAAGTAGATAAGCTCACGACTAACACACGGTGGTTCACTTCCCCATGATCATGATACCAACCATTCCTAGGTTATTCTAATTGAGGTTGAGGTGGACACTCTGTTGACTGACCAGCAATAACAATGCCAACCCACAGGGAACCCACAGGGAACCCACAGGGAACCCACAGGGAACCCACAGGGATTCATTGACTAGCCTAGCCGAGCTGGTGGATAACCTCCCTAAGACACCCGTGAAGAATGCCATGGCCCTGTTGAAACTTTCGGGATAGCACCCCATGCCAAGCAGAAAAAAGAATGAACCATGTGCCACAGACATGTTCCTGTCTGGTCGTGTTATCTTAATGCCGACGTGCCTATGTTACGTGGCAACGACACTGTTGGAAGGAAAAGACTTGGAACGTACCTGTGCTGTGGCCACTACAAACAACGTTGTTGATGTGCGTTCGAGGAAACGATGGAAAGCAACAAGACTGTGAGCAGACTCTCTTGGCCACTTCCTACGTACGACATGGTTAGTGCGATGTCACCCCTCCCGGAGAATTCATGAGAATAAAGGTCTTTATGACTGTGTTGAGCGTCTTCAATGCGGTCTATAGAATCAACATCCTAAACCTACGTCACGAAGGCTATCCCAATGGCTTTCAAAAAGAAGAGACCATTGTCGCACATTGAGCCTTATCAAGGGTGCCGTGCAAGAATCGACTTATGCCAGAGGACTACGTTCATTCCGAACCAACGTGCTTTTTTCTTTTTGCCAACGTATAGAGCACCAGGTATCGCGGTGGAACTCCAATGGTGTTGATCAGCCGTCTTTTCGCTTAGACACCCTTCTTTCTTGCCAACGAACGACCATCCTTTCCGTGTGCGTGTGTGTGTTTCCAATGTTTTCCAGGTTGGGTCTATGACATGCCCTTGGTTCTGCTAATGGAATGGCAGTGTGTGACTCCATGGTGTGGATGACACATCACCCTATTTCTTACAGTGTGCTTTTTAAATCGGCGTCACCGGAGCACTTGGTTCCTTTCGTTGCCTCTCTCTTTATGAATGGTTTCATGTTGGTTGACGTAAACGACGAGTCCTATGACTTCCAATCAGGTTAGTCACGACGTTTACTTCCGAGACAATGAGGCGTATCCTTCCAACTGAGATGATGACCTGCACACGCTGATACTTGAAAACAGACAGAGAGATACTATGCTGGCTCACACATGCTTTCGTGTGAACTCGATCTCGTTTTATCACTCAACGACTACACCGTCTCGCCACTCTATGGTGACTGACTCATTCGGCCCCTCTTTTTAGCCGATTTTGCGAAGCGAGGCAGTCTATCTTTACGTGTGCTGTGGCTAGCGTAGGTCTATCTCATGGCTAACATGCGAACCTTGATGCGTTCATTTATTTATTTTCAAATGCCAACCCATCCATCTCTTTCTACTGGGAATAACTAGAATACGGGATACCTTCGATACACAGCTATGGAGAGACGGTGATCCAAGTAAATGCCATAGCCTCCAACCCATCCATCGTGTATGCCAATGAACGATCAGGCCATGGACCTGCTTCGCACCTAGTTGTTGGGACAGGTTACACGGTGGCACCCCTTGATCCCGATACACTGCCATATCTATCCTCTTGGGTTACCTCTGGAAGGCACAGAGATCGTTTTCAATCGTCTCGTAGTCGCTTCAGTCCACTCTACATAGATCGTCGTTAGACACATCACTAGGCCGATACGCGTCTACGGTGATGAACCCAACGGTATTCCTACGTGAGGGAGATTATCTCATGCCAGAGAGGAGCGATGGACGACGCTCCGATGAATCACGCTAGCATTCTCAACCATACACCGTCGTTGCTGCTTGGAATACGATAGGGAACCATCAGGGGCAGCCCACTCTATTCGTTGCAACACGTCGATCACCCTCTTCTACCCTCTCAAGCTAGTCCCGCAAGTCTGAGGACCACCCTTTTTTCTACGGAGAGAAAAAACCATCCCTTCAAATGAAGAATAAGCTTCTTCTCTGGCGACGTTAGCCTGTGCAACGAGGCGGAACAAGGCGTTCTGTTGCTCATACCCGTAGGATAGAGTGTGGATGGGTAGAGACGAGGGTTAGTTTACTCTTTTTAGGCACTTCGAACCACCCTTCATGTCTCCCCACGTCTACCACGCACACTTCGTCACTCCAATGAACGTCATCGACGCAGTCACCCTAAATACATAGGCTGGGACACCCCCAGAGAGCCCTGTGATGGCGTCCCCTTGCCTCCCATTCGCATGACAAGAGTAGGCTGAACCCTCCTCCCCGACAAACGAAGGCGTGTTAGGCATGACACGCATGATCTTGGAGCTTGCCGATAGCTATCCTTCTAACGTCGGCCGCCTCAACCCAGCAGCGAGGCAATAACGACGTTGCTTAGACCGACGTCTTCTTTTTTAAGTTCACTGAGCACTGGGCTCACACACATGATCACCGTTGCGAACGACAAGAACGACAGGACGGTGTGTCCAATGCATGATGCCTAACCCCTTACCCCTACTCATGTGCCCTCCATGCCATTGGACTCAGACGCACCTCTCTTGTTTCAGCAATACCATGGCATGTCACACGTCCACGAAGGATCGCCGATAATCCCCCGGTCATGGTTCGCACCGACATGGTACGTTTCTAATCAATAAACTAAGTCAAGGAGGGGGATCTCATAGCGAGGCTTGGTGGGCTAGGGTTCTAACTCGGATTCTAAATCGAGAAGGTCACTACGTGGAGGAGGATGGAGTAAGGTTAGTTGCCCTGCGAACATAATCTAGTGGCAATGGGTTGTCTTGTACGTGACGATAAGGTGTCGTTGAGTCGGTCATGCATGGTGAGCATCTCCATTCGTTTGGCTGCTCCTACGCATTCCCGAGGATGCATGGCATGGTTCGGGATCTTTCTGACATAGCCAATGACATGCTGGTAAGTATAGCATGAAGGCATCATCGTAGGCACCAACAGGCTTCGCTTGGCTCATGTATACTTCACATGCCAACGCTGTGTCCTATTCGGCTCGATCCTACATGCTTGTTTGACGCAATGAGACTTTCTTGGCACGCGCTAATCGGATACCCTTGCTGCTACCATGTCCACGCTCATCATGTGACTTGTGCTTGCGAGATACATTCAATGAACACCACGACACACCAACCTGCTTCATGGCATTCTTACGCCGATTGGCTGAGTTAGCCCATGCTACACCATTCCAATGTTACGCTGCAAGACAGGTGCACACTCTAAAGAGAGTTTACGACGACCTCAAACAGGGGACATCAACACGCGCCAGAACAACGAGTGTAGCAATCGGGTTGTAGATCGGGATCATGTCGTCGTTTCGCAAAATAGGATTGATGCCAATCCCTTGTGGCTTTTTCGAGTCTACCCAACTGAACAAGCACAGAGGGCAATCAACCCATTATACAGTCCCATGATTCAGCAGCAACTCCCTGTTCAGATTTGGACATGGTGGTCATCATGGAGGTTGCTATCGAGCATTAAAACGAAAACATGAAAGCCCTGGATCCATTCTGGTCGTTGGGATCATGATTACAGCGTGTCTACCTTCGGCAATGCAGTTGAACGGCTTGGATAGTGTGCACACTTGCTCGATTGGTAAAGCTGAGAAAAGCAAGCTGACAGGATACGCGTCTTGGATAAGAGCAACACCTTCATTCACAGTTACTCTATCCCCACACTCAACATGCTATAGTATAGGGTTACCTAAAAAAGACCATGTAACTATGGAATCATGAAAAATACAAACACTATTGTGAACAAGAAAATAGTGGAAGTTGGGATTAAGGATATAAACTAGTTATATACTGCAAAATAAAATAAGAAAGCATTATTGTATTTACATGGAATAAAAATGTGTTACACTAGTTAGTCGATCAAAGAGGTCGAAGGAAGTTGTAAGCTAGCTCTGATCATAAGGTGATTACAAAAATATGGCAAAAAGTCCAAGTAGGGTGTCATTTACTTGTAGCGATCAATGTGGAAGACACGTTAGATATGACCACATCTTTAGTCTTTGACTTCTCCGGTAATGTTCAGCGTGTAGTTTAGGATGCGGCTCTCATCAGTACCTATAAAAAGATCGGATCCAAAGAAAAGAATGTCGAAACCATTATTTCTAACTATTGAAGGTGCGCCGCCTTTGAGGGTAAACGTGCATGATTGAGTAATAGTAGCAGTAGGATCAAAGCATGTTTGATGGGAATCGAATTCAATTGAACAGTAGTCTTCTTCTAATTTGTTTGAAATAGAAGCATTAACGATGAGTATAATAGATTTGATTCCAGTAGTTCCATTAGTATCATCAACGAGTATACCTGCTTCGTCTAGTAGCTCAGCTGAAAAGTCAAAGGTCAAGCTTTTCATTGTGTTTGCAGCAATCAACGCTTTCTCGTCTTCAAATAGAAAAGAAGCGGCAACGGCCTTTTCAGGATCATCAGAAAAACGGATTGTACGTTTTCTCGAAACAGTCTGGACATTCCCCGGTGTGGATGGGAAGGCATCATGTACGGGGCACACTGGGACATCTTTATCTTCTCCAGTAATGTTCATCGTATAGTTTAGGATGCGGTTCTTATTGGTACCCATAAGATAATCGGATCCAATGAAAGTAATAGTAAAGCCCTCACCTTCAGCTAATGGTTCAGCGCTGTCTTTGAGGACAAGGGTGCATGCTTGGGAGCCAGCAACAGAAGTAGGATCAAAGCATGTTTGGTGGTTCCATAATTGAATTTCGCAATTCCCAGGTGTGAATTTTTCTGAGGTGGCGGCATCAGGGGTGATTACAATAGTCTTGACACCAACAGCTCCAGTATTATTATCAACGAGTGTACCTTTATCATCTATTAGCTGAGCTGAAAAATCAAAAGTGAAGTTTTTCCTTATATTTGCAACAAAGAACCGATCCGAGTCATCAAATGTAAATTTGGCAGTGGCCTTCGTAGCGTCAGTAGGATCAGCAGTAGCAGAAGAGGTATCAAAAGCCACTAGAATATCGGGGGCAGCGGCAACGTATTGGTCATACTTCTCACAAAGACCGGAAGAAGCAGCTAAAGCACCACTAGCTACATAGGTAGCAATTAATATAACAGATAATAATTTATTCATTTCTCTGCGAAGGTATATATGAACCATGCTAAGCATTAAAAACAGGAAACAAAAAAAAGGAAAAAATAAACTTGCAATACAATACAGCTATAAATTTTTTTTGCAATATTGCTTTTTGTAAACAGGGCTTAAGAACACAGGCTAAGACAGATTCAAGCAAGGAAATAGGATGACAGTAAGGTGTCAGATCATTATTGGATAAACTATTGAGTGGATCATGCCAACCATATTAAATGTCATAATGCATACCAACAGCACTAATTAGGCAACCGGTTGGTTTCTTACTTTTGGAAAGTGATTTAACTCATAACGAAGGACTAGTTTTATGGTCGACAGAATGGAAACTATGAAAGCACATGGATGTGAGATAGGTTGACAGTGGTCATTTCTACGCTATATAGCAGACGCATTAGGCTATCTAGGACCGAGTAACATAATACTAGGAGCAAGACAAGCTTATTACTAGTTATACATAAAGGCATATTAGGCAAGATGACACTGTAACTCTTTGGGTCAGGCAACCTACCCAGCAATGATTCAGCCAAAGAAGAATTGTTGCTTAAAGGGAATAATGAATCTACTGGCAGGCATTGCAAAAACACTGTAAAGCGTAGGTTACAGCATGAGACACGTTTGAATACGCGACCTTTGACATCATCCAACCAACTAAGGATTGTTGTTTAAACGGTTGGTCATGCCAGAGAAGGGTGCAGGGCACGCAGGGGAACCAACAACGCCCAAGGCTTGTCTTTAAGGCTGTGGCTGTTTTGAAAATACTATCCCGTTCATCGAGGCTATGGATGCTGGGAACATGTGTAAGACTCCTCAGCACTTATCAGAGAAAGGAATATGAAGACGTAGACAACGAAACAGGCGCGATGGACAAGGGAAACCAGACGTTGATGTTTTTGGACGACTAGAACAGTCAGCAAGGCTACTGGTAAGCTCGACCGGACATGGAAAAAAGAGACATGCTGATGTTTGCGCCTGGTGCTGGAAAGCGGTGTGTGTGGGCGCATGTCTTTGTGTTAAACGTTGGATCATGGCCAGGAAACCTGATCCTGAGCAGCTTGTCACCAGACAACCACGACTAAGTGCAAAGGGGAGGCAGGGTCTCGATGTTGATGTCGCTGCAGAGCGTATGGAGCGTCATTGAGGTTGATCGTCAATCCCAATCAAGTGTTGTGGAGAAAAAGAATGAAGAGGCGGAAACTCCAAGAGCCCTCCTATGTTAACCAGATGGGTACTTGGCTAGAAGGAGTTCTATTCTATTTTGATAGCTTTAGTGTTATGAATGAGTTTACCAGTAAGCTACGAGTGGTAGGTGACGACAACACAATGATAAAAGGCATAGTTTCGAGCGAACAGCTTCTTTCGCACATTCTTGATGCCAAAGACCACTAGCCTAACCATCCAGTCATGTTTGGCGCGCACCTTTTCGACAGTGTAATAACATTAAAATGGGTTACTCCGTTTTAACGAGCACTGGATATTCGTTTTTGTCATGTTGGCAGCCACAGAGCTGCTGGAAGCGCTGACAACTCGACCTGTAGGTGGGTTCAAACGTGGTGTTAGCTGGCGATAATTTCAGGGACATTGTACGGGCCCGTATTGTACAATGAACCGAACCACAGAACCTCCTCACCCATAGTAGAAAGAAGATGAACCCGTATGGTTGAACGTGATCGAGTTTCCACAGCCAATTTACTTGCAGAAACGTATCATGCGGATGGCTTGACACCCACCAACCTACCAGATCCACCCAATGCAGGGAACGTGGGGCTTCGAACATCAGGGTCATCATCAGCTGGAAACCAGGCACCCCTTTACCAATCTCATTCCTAAGTTGGATCAATGGATCGTTGTTTTGGCGCCTTGGGATAACCCTCATCATGGGGTGAAGTGTCGTTCCTGAATCCCGAGGAACGAGAAGAGGGATGGTTCATGAGGAACATAAAAGAATCATTCGTTGTCATGTTGAGGCAACCTAGAGGCAACCAAAAGGATGGCAGAGATAAGATCGCAGAATGGACATGTTTGCAGCATGTCGCCTGAAAAGGTGGGAATCGCCTGCCCCTCTCATTCATCCTACACAGTCATACTTTCTCAAGCAATCTGTTTCAGCATGTTAGTTCGATTGCTACACTCAATGACAGGCCAGTCCCGGCTAATCAAGTGGTTTTGATACTGGAGAGTGATTCTATCGACAAGATGAAGAACGGTAGAAGGGAGCGCGAGCAATTGAAGAAGGAATGACAAAAACGACCTCTCCAACATGGAAACGTAGTTGAGAAAGGCTTTGGACAATGAATCGATACACGACTAGTGTTGATCCATGGCAATTGTAATGGATGTGGGTGTTTTCATTTCTACTTCTCGTTCCTTTTCTGAAAAGGATCGCAAACCCGTTTAGAAATCCCCGCACATTTGTTTTCAAAAAAACGGAACCTTTCGCCCATGGTTTAATGTAACCAAGTTATAATGTGAGAGTATTATTGTTACACACACTAGGTACGATTTGGGATAGTTTATGGAGAGTAACACACACCTTGAATTTGGGGAGTGTTGTAAGCACAGATCTGTTTGAACTGGTTGTTCTTTTTCACGTCGACCGATCCTATTGAATGCATGTATTTGTGCTATCATCCATCAGTGCATGTTAGAGTACCAATGAATACCAATTGTCACCAATATAACAACCGCAACTATTAAATAAATATTAAACTGTTCACTAATTTAAGAAACACTCGATAAACCTCATTAACGTACCACCTACACCATTGCAATTTCAAACCTATTTCATCTATGAAGTGAATTTATTTATAACTTACAAACCTACAAATAATATTTCGTATGGCTAGGCTCATTTCATTGAATCGGCTTACTCTAATTATCTGAATAGATCGGTGATGAACTTGTTGATTGTGAAGAGAGGAACATAGGGTTCACATCTGCACCCCATGCCTCGTTAATACGTTGGGAAGATGGAGTCTCATAGTCCTTTGGCTTAAAGTACCAATATGCTGCACCACCGGCAAGGAAGGCTGCTGCTGCACCACCAGCAGATGCGCCAGCAATAAGAGCAACTTTTCTTTTATCCTTTGGTTTAGTTGGGTCGACGACAGGTGGTGGGCATTTAAGGACAATCCCTTCGGTTTCGATTATACACTTGTCTGTTTTGTATTCTGGGTAGTCATCCCAAATATTTTCTTTGCCACAATCAGAGCTTATAATCTGGAATTCATGTTTGGTTGTGACTTTATCTTTGTCACCACATTCTTTAGCAGGGGTAATAACCCTGGTGTCTGGTAGTTCGATCCATCTTCCGGTATTCATTTCGATTCTAGGTGTTGTTTCATCTGCCTGGGTACAGATACCGCAAAATTCATCTTGAGAATCACAGCGCTTCTTTTTGCCAAGAGACTTTATGATACATCTCTCTTCTTTGTTGTAGCGCGGGAAGTGTTTGGAGTACAACCCCTTCTCGTGACAGTTATTGCTTCTGACCTGGAACTTGCGCGTGGTAACTAGTTGGTCATACTGGCCACACTCAGTAGCTGGGACTGTATATGAAACATCATCAACCCACTCCCCAGTAGGAGTAATAGCAGTCATATCAGCAGTACACTCGCCACAGAACTTATCGTTAGTCTCACAGTTTCTAAGTTCGCCCTCAGACCTCGCAACACAGTCCCCCTTCTGGGTGTAGTCTGCTGAGAACTGGGTGTATATATTCTTAGCGTAACAGTTATTGCTTCTGACCTGCAACTGACGGGGAGTAACTATTTCGCCATACTTACCACATTCAGTAGCTGCGTTGTGAGATGGATCACCATTATCAACCCAGTTGTGAGTTGGGATATTAGCATCAGGATCGGCGGTACACTTTCCGCAAATAGTATCCTTGGTATCACAGTTCTTGAGTTCGCCGCCCTCAGACCTCACAACACAGTCCCCCTGCTGGGTGTAGTCTGCTGAGAACTGGGTGTATATATTCTTAGCGTAACAGTTATTGCTTCTGACCTGCAACTGACGGG
>JAQGBQ010001254.1:0-12617 GCA_034698485.1 Vertagopus arboreus
AGTTGAGGCGCTCTTAAAACAATGAAACAAGAAATTTGCCTCAAACGGCCACGACAAACAAATACTTTTAAATTCTATTAAAATGTTTAATACGTAATATAAACTAATTTGGAGCTTTTTTAGCCAAGTCAAGGGCTTTTGGGTTTAATCTGTCTGATGCTAACGGGTGAACAATTAAATGAAGTTTAACCTGTTTGACCTTAAATTTCATGAGATATGTATTCTATGAGATAAATGTGATCGCTAGATCAAGCATTAGATAAGTTCGAAAATGAATTCAAATTTGTTGAGTACTAACTGAACAATCTTACTCTTGGTGGATGAGAATATATGTGGTTTCTATTCCTATATGATTCAAACAAAATTTAGGAAGAAAATGATATAGAAAAATTTGCATGGTGTCTAGTCTTATCAACTCTTCATATCAAATGGAAAGAGTCAGAAACTAGGTAAGTTCAACAATGCCTTGCTACGGAACAATCCTCATAAGTTTTGAAAGTCAACGTACAAATCGCAAATTTGGCAGAAAGTCATAGCGGCTAAATTAATTATAAATAACTTTGGGTACGGCTATGTAATGTTCTGCACTGTAGATTGTTCGTTTTGATAATTGACCAATCAGGATTTAAAAAATATTTGTTTGTCGTGGCCGTTTGAGGCAAATTTCTTGTTTCATTGTTTTAAGAGCGCCTCAACTTAGAACCATTTCTCTTTTTAGATTTTATTTATATACCTCGAGAGATCGAGCGTTGACATAGAGATTTTGGATTCACTCATGCAAAAGTTGAAGGATGTGATTTCGAATAAACATCGAATAAAAAGTGAAATCAAATTTAAAAAATCTCAATTATTGTACCCATCAATCTTTAATTTGTGACCGTCGACAACAGAGTGAAACAGCCAAACCATGAATACCGAGGAGGCTACGTCGGACACGAGCTTTCTCCAAGAGATCGAAAAAAGCTTGGAAGCTCAAGCCAATAAAGATGACATGACTGACTTTGAATGGGAACTTCGTAATCGAAAATGGGAGGAACAGAAAACAAAAGTTTGTGGTCAAATGCTTCGAAACACAATTTGGAATATGCTTTTCTCAAAGCACAAAGGACAATACGATCAGCGGTTGGCTGAACACGCACAGCAGGGGCTTGAAAAAGATAACAGTTCAGTTTTGAGCATGAGTACTTTAAGGACCCCTGTGGTTTCTACTATTGGTTCTGTCCCGTCAATCAACTCTCGAACACCTCCTCTTGAATCCAAAGGCAAGGAACATAGCAAACAATCCACGGCTGCAAGTAATGCATCAAGACTGGTTTGGAAGGTTCCAAAATATTCCAAATTGGAGTTGTTCAAGTACCTCAGCGATTGGGATAAGGTTAGATTTTTAGTAAATAATTGCATCACTCAATGTATATTCAATAGTTAGTACCTGTTGGCTTTTCTAGTCATCCTATGGCAAGCGGGATAAAATTATCATGGATTTCGTACATGTCTATCGAACAAAGGATAAAGTTTATGACACGGATGCCGTTTTCTGCAACGGAGGAAGCCTCATCTTCTGTCGCTTTACCGTTGGCTTACAAGTAAAGAGCTACATATTTTTACATGCAAAAATAAGGATTAATTAAAAACCTGATTTTGTTTACTTTCCACTAAATACATATTTCAGATTTGCTTTCAAAAGAATCGCAAAGTGTGGCACTACTACGACGCGTTGAGCATCTTTGTGAAATCTCTTCAAGGGTACATACGACACTAATTGAATCATTGACATTGATATGGTTTTTAATCGATTAAAGTTATAATTTTCTTTAGTGATCGATTCGCAGAAGAATTCATGCGACTGGGTGGAATGTCTTATATAATTCAGGTAGTGAGAGTGGAAGAGTCTGGAAGATTGGATAAGCTACATGCTTGCAAATTCCTTTTGGATTTGATGGAGAGTCGAAATGGTCATGCAGTTAAGATGTTTATTATGGACACCCCGCACTGTCAGTTGTACTATAAAATTTTGGAACAGAATGCAATAGTGTCATTGAATGTGTGTTAACTTTGTATTTAATTTTGATACTACAGTCCTGGAATCGTTGGTTGATTCCTTGACAATGTGCAAAGACAAGACGGTTATCGAAAGCTGTGGGCAGATTTTTATAAGCTTGTGCATCGAGATTACACCCAAGAATGTTCCGCTTGTTTTCAACTTTGTTATGCATGCAATCCCTTGCGATTTCAACCCCTTGCTTCAAGCCATGGCATTTAAAGTTTTGCAAAGTTTGGTCGTAAGTTTTAGTTTAAAAATCTTTAAAAGTTCAAAAAAATATGATTTTAAAATTATTTTTATTTGTCAGAGACTGAAACCTTCCTTGTCGGAGAAATGCCTTAAACCAATTCTAGATAATTTGAAGACAGAGCATACTGAACTTCTTATCGAAAGTAAAATTATTCTACCGTTTAGTTCTGTTATATTGTAGGAAATCGTTGATGACTGTGATATTTACTATTAGTGAGCAATTTGAGTCTGGTAATTCTTCAAACCAAATTCGGGAACGAGTTGATCAACACTTTGATGATAGCCGCTGAAGGAATTCATCTTCGTGAAGCATTTCATAGTACATTTCGTCCTCATATGCGAAGACCTAAAGGTCAAACGGATAAAGAAGCTGCTCAAGAATTGGCTAAAGCAAAACAAAAGCGTGACAAAGCTCGTGCAAAGCAACTCAAATTAGATCATTTCATGCACCAAGCTGGGGCTTTATTTGTTCTCAAGTAAGCAATTTTAAAACGTATGTATTAGTTGATTCTGAACAATTTAATCTAAGGGATTTTGGGTTTTATTAATCCTCTCTAGTCGAATGATGTCCCATCAATTAGAATACATGAATGACTTCATAAGCAAAGGAATATTTGGCTTGTCTTTGAAAGCTCTTGGGGCTTGTCCACATTGGGAGGTCCAAGGTCAAGCTGTTACAATGCTTCTTTTCCTTCATAATTTCTCCGTTGAATGTGCCGTGTCATACTATTTAATGTTGCCACCTAAGATGATGAAAGTTATTTTGGTAAGAATTATTATTATACATTGTCTTTAGGCACAGCAGAATAATGCAAAAAGAATTGTGAACAATTTACAGGAAAAACCAGAGGAATGTCTACGAGATTTTACCTCTCCAATTTGTGTATTTCTTCGAAAGCTTGGTCGTTTTGCTCTTCGAATGTGGCCCAAGTGGGTTGAGAAAGTAGTTGAACCTGCAAGAATATATGCTCACGGAGCTCAGATTCCTGAAGAGATCTTTACAATGTCAAAGATGGCCAAAAAAGTCCATGAGATACAACATGCTATGTCTGAACTATGGGATAGGTACCTAGGTTTAATTTAAATAAACATTGAATATTGATTGATATAATTGAACTAATTCGGATTCGGATTTCTAGTCCTGTCATGGAAGCTGGTTCAAAATCTCACTTAGCAGCAATAGACGACGAGCCTGATCAATATGCTCAAGGATTGCTTGACAGTAGTGACGAAGAGAACCTAGGCCAATACAGAGATGGTAAAGATGTTATTATGGGAGATGACCGATTTCAATTCTTTAGAGGATATTTGGATGATCAAGATTATCAAGTTTCTGAAGACAGGCTAGATGCTCGAGTTGATGTTGCTAAACCTAGCGTTTTAATGAAACCGGATGACGATGTAATTATTATTATTAATAAATCAATTCAAAGTATTTTTTTCAATTATATTTTAAAGTAATGATTGCATTGACAGAATGAACTGGATGCGTATCAAATTGCCATTTTGGAGGATGCTCAAAAAGCTAAAGAAGCAAGAAAGACTTTAATGCAGGCAACTGCAGAGTCTGAACCTCGACTCGACGATGATACTCGAAATGGGTCAATATTACAGAATCATACAATCGAATCTGCTGACGTTCAAGATGGATTCATTGATCTTTAATCACAAGACCATATATTGTAAACTATGAAAACAATGAAATAACTAGATGCACAACAAATAAATCGATATGATGCTTTTACTATTTATGCAGATTTTTAAAATGATAGATAAGCGAAATAGTTTGAATTTGGAAAGAAGTGATATACTTGAGTATTTATTTTGTGGTCTATCAAAACTATCAAGATAGACGTTCAAAATTTGATTTGAATCTTAAAAAATTTGGGAATATTTGTTACTCCAATCTAAATTTTCAACGTTCTGGACCCCTCCATCAGGAAAAGCATCAGTTTAACAATTTTGAGGCTGGTTTAGAAATTTGAATCAAAAATAAAATCGACTTCGGCTGCTTCATTTTCTGAAGCCCCCACACAAAACTTGACAAGCTGAGGCTCTGTCCATGCCACCCCCACCGCCGCCAGAACTCATGCTTCGACCACTAGGAGCTATAAAATATAAATAATTGAGCAATTAATAACGATTCAATCACAATTTAAATCTGAATTAAATGTTGTTACTTACAAAATCCAATATGCCAAGAATGAGCAGACTGTAGTGAGACCGTTAGAAGGACCAAGATGGACATAATCATGCTACATAGATTCATTTTAAGAAATTGATTTAAAATGAGTAGAGAAGAAGATCAATAAGTTTTGATTTGAATTATAGACAATTTAATGATTCTTCAGCAGGAATGCTTAAGGAACATAACATGCTAATTGTTTTTATACTCATCCAGCTAAAACTAAATATCTTAGTTAACCTTCTGGAAGCATTGAGATTAAAATTGACATTTAGTCAACTCCATTTAAACAATCGTTTAATTTTTAATGCGAGAAAGTTCATTTCACTTTCATTCTTTGTTGATTTGATTGTAAATAATTTGAATGAAAATTGATGGAATTCACTTGGAAAAACCTTCAGTTTCATCAAACAATTAAAACGCATGATTTAACAATAACGAATATATTAAATTATTGTGTAAGATTACAATCCGAAAGTTTTAATTTAACCTGAAGTAATTCATTAATAGAATACAACTGTTTGAATGAAATTCAATAGGCTCTAGATTTATTTGTGGGTACTTGTTTATATCAACAAAAGTTAAATTATGCAATTCAAATCTAATCGTTAACGATGATGTTGGTTTTTAATAAAAATAACTTATCTGTTTTTCCTCCTCTATTGGAAAATCATTTATAAATCTTATTTTAATCAAGAGTCTAAATAGGACCGATCCTAAACTATTTACTCCTGCCATTATTGGAATATATATATGTACGTAACGTACGAAAAATAATTTACGGAATTTTCCTAATTCGTTTTTATCTGTTCAATAAGGAGCCTCAGGCAAATTGAAAAAAAATTTGACTGATAACAAACTATTAGTACTCTCAAAATGAATGAAGAATTACATTTAATACGATGATTAAATATTATTATTTTATTTCCTTAATTATTAATAAGAATTTTCTTAATCATAATATTGCATTTATACATTTTACGTCTCATAACATTTTTTATAATTTATATTAAATCGATGTAACGTTACTGAGTAATTTTTGTCATTTACAAATTAACAATCTTTAACAATCAAGTGCAATAATTAATGACAACCAGAGACAAGAAATACATACGAACGATTATTCTTTTCTCTTCCCCCAAAACATACTTTTGTAAATAAAGGTAAACGATTATTGGTAATTAATCTTCATTCATAATTTCATATGGGAATAAAAACATCCACAATAAATTGTAGCTGAATCTAAAATTATAAATTTTTTATTCTTCAAACATACTCATCTCTTCTCCTTTGCGAATGATGTCTTCAATCTTCTCCAGGTCGTCTTCAACTGTTGGTCCGTCTCCAAGTAGACATGCTTGAGCATACTTTAAGTAATAGGTTAGCCGAGCTAATAAGAAAATTTTCAATAAATAAATACAAATACATGCAATTTAATTTTGTAGCATTTTACTTAATAAGTTCTTTCACTATGAAATTAATACCTTTGATCCGATTTTGTCCCGGATAGAATTTTTCGGTAACGCCCAACAAAGCTTGAACATACTCGACCATTTTCTTGGCTCTTTCGACCCTGGCAGCGATATCTTTGATAGTTGCAATAGAATTGTACATCCTTTTAACAGTTTCTTGTCTGACATCCATCATCAAATAATGGTTAGGATGAACCGTAACGCCCGAATGTGTCTCCAAAATCTTTTCAAGTTCTTCCTCTGATTCAGCAGCCTGTATTTCTGAAACAATTTGTGTCTCTACTCCAACAGAGCATTCTCTATAAGCTTGTGTCGCGCCACACCCATCGCATTTCCACGTTGCATCTGCCCCTTTTAATGGCTCTGTTGAAATGAAGTAGCCCTTCCCTTTGGGACATTTGGTACATTTCACAGACGAGTAATTAGTGCCGAGTTCTGTGGGATCGGAACATCGTTTGCAATTGCATGGGAACAAATAAAGATCTTGGAGATGTGCCTGAAAATAAAATGTTTTTTTTTCACCGACAAAATTTTGACAATAAAGTTAAATTAATCAATCAATTAACCTTTCGTTCAATAGTAGCTCGAGTTACATCCAAATATTGAGTTGTAATCAGTTCGCCAGATTTTATTGGCACAGTTGCCCACACTATTATATAAGATTTGCAGAAAGAATGAGTTAAAAAGATTGACAAAACAAAGAAACATCAAAAATAAAGTATTATCAAACCTTTTATTCCGAATGTACCATCCGGGTTTTCGGTACGGACCCAGCTATGTATCAAGACAAAGAAACTGTGTAACATATCTGTACATTTAATGCTATATAGTACTCATCAGTTACCTTGTGTTTGGCACACAATCGTGCGACATCATTGAAGCATTACTGAACAATAGTGATGCCATCCTATTAAAATATAAATGTAGATGAGCTTTCTTTTGGTTAACACAAAATTCCACACATACTTTCCCTGACAGAGAATAATTACGGTTAGTTTAGGGACAATTGGACAATTTCCTATAATTTGCAGAGATGTACCGCTCCTTGGGCTCTAAATTGGAGAAGGATTCCTCACAGCGGCTAAAAATATTTTGGAATTGAGTGTAAACGAAATGAACAGAAGGACTTTGAATGTTCGAAAGTGGATGGAAACAAAAACAAACTAAAACTTATAGTTTTACGATAGAACAACATATTATATAGATTGATTTTTCTCTCAAGAAAAGTCAATAGAGTTTATGGGTACATATGTTTAGTTTTTAACGACCATGTGCATCTTAAAGTTTAAAAAATTAAACTCGTAAAAGGACAACAATTTAAATACCTTGGAGCCTGTGATAGTGACAATCGGTCTGTTGTTGCAAAAGAGTTTATAGCTACAATAGCGGCCATTTGGTTGACTGCCCCTAAGAAATCGAATTACATTTTATCACCGTAAATGATTAAAACATGGCAAATTAATTCAATTTTTATTTACCCGTGTCGAATTGCTTGAGATTACATTTTTTGTGAATAAATTCGCAAATCTCCTTGCTCGCTATTTTTGGCCCTTTTTTGAGATTGGATTCTAATTTCATGAGCTGCTCGTATTTTTTCATGCTTGCTTCTTTGAGTTGAAGACATCGAAGTACTTTTATACTGAGGTAGTCAATCGGATCAGTTGATGGCTTTAGTTGTGCATTTTTAAATACTTTACACTCAAATTTGTTGTGTTGAGGGATCTGAAATGAGAAATAAAAGAGGTTTTTATGAGCAATTTATTGCATCTCTTGTCGATGTTTGTATTTTAAGTACAGCTTGCGGATTGACAAATCTGCTGTAAGTTGGGTTCATGGGAGTTCAATCGTGGTTTTGCAAATGTGGGTTTTGTTCTGTGAATGCAGCCAAGAAATTGAAAAGACTTAATTAACAGGGTTTCTTCGGAGCTTGTTTGCTCTTGGCGTTTTTAGCTCTTATTTCCGGATAAATTTATAAATTTTGCAGATTTAAATTCTAATGTTTAAGATCCCGCCTCGTTTCAGTAATTAATTTATTGTCACATAAAATAGTTTTTTTTCATTTGAAAGTTAATTAGTAACGAAATAACTTCCCAAGAGTATCAATTACAAACCAGTGCCAATGAAATTACATGGTTTTCAATTTTGATTCATGCATGTTTACTTGCTAATTTTGTAATTTGAATATAAATCCCTTGTGGGCATTTATCATGTCGTGAGTTTCAGCGTAAAATATAACTACACATCATTTGCCTCCTAATTGTTTCTGAAGCTTTCAAATTTACTCGTTCAAAATGATATATTGGCGAACTATTCTCCTTGTACTATGTATATGATCGTAATTTATTCAACCCACAACCCAACCAAAAAATCTTAAAGAGCAAAATAGACACATGTGAACATAACTTTAACATGTTTGTCTGGAACATCTAAAATCTCTTTAAACCATAATCTTCCTGCGGCTTATTTCCGAGATTTTTACTCTCCGATTTACTACAAGAAAAAAGACGCCGTAGCATTTGACAAAAAAGCTAGAGCTGACTAACTCTAACTCTAGTTATTATTTGAATAGCTCAGCCGTTCCTGTAAAATCGTAAATCCGTTCGCTGATTTCATAAAGTACAAAACCTACATATTGCATCGTGTTACATTTTGTGTTCTCATAACACAGCATGAGTCACAAGCTTTCTGCACTTTTTTCAGTTTATTTAAGACTTTGTGCCAAGCCCTGAGGAATATCATAAAGCCAAGAAATGAGATCATCAAATTTAAGCGTTCAGCTTTGACGAGTTGTGATGATCAACATTCGAAAACAAAAAGTCTCAGAAAGCAGAGTCCCTATAAATCCCTGTACCACGTTTCTTGTAATTTGGGTTGCCCAATTTAGAATCTTTGTAAATACATTTAGGCGTTTCAAATGACAAAATTCAAAAGTCTCCAGCGAAAGTGAAATAAGCATATATAAGTTTTTTTTATAAATACAAGAACCTTGTAATTCAATGGGGGCGTTTCTAGTCTAATTTTTATAAGTCACAGTCAGAAGCATATACATCATGCACCATTTCGACAGGAGAGTAGGAAACGCTTGTGGTTTTCATATGGTTTACCACGACCACGAAACAAACAAGGCTGTTTACAATTTGTCAACTTTAACATTTGACACCACCAACAGCTTATAAACTTGTATACTAAATCGTCATGAGATGAATCGGACTACACACATAAATAATTGAGACTAGTTCAGAGTAGACCAAGCTTAGACTATCGGGTCAAAACGGGTGTAAAATTCATATGAAAGTCCTCACCTTCTCACATTTATCACTGCACATCGGCCACTTGCAAGCGGTGCATTCAACAGGCTCATCTGTAATAACTTTGTAGCACCCTAAACAAATCTTATAAGGCGCTGGGTCACCGCTTGGTCCAGTGACCAAAGCGTCTTCTTTGATGATAATCTCGCCAGGTTTAATATCCTTATTTGCTTCAATGTAACGACCTTTGACGTCATCAGATTTAACAACTCCAGGAATCCCACTCATTATGCCGATTATTTCGAAAAGTGAATGCAAAACTTAAATAAAACCAAAATGTCTGTGCAACTTCCCACGGTTGAAATCCTCAAATTGAAAAAAGTCCTTCTTGTAACAAGATTAATAGAATATAAGTACGAAGAACTTTCTGAGCTGCACCGGCTTCTTGGCCTTCAAATGAGCAAAACTAAAACAGACTTGGTTGGGGTTACGAAACACCAAGAAATCGGGGTTTGCTCCTAATTTCACTAACAAATACCCGTATTTACAGGATTCGGTTCTATCTTGGAATTGCCCAAGTGAATAGATAACATAGATTAGCACTTGGTTCGTTGGTAGTTGGCTTAATGCTTCGTGTTCGGGTTTGGCTCTACGGTTTTGTATGAAACTTGAAGCTTGAAAAACTGGAAAGGGAGGAGATATCTTAAGATAATTTTTAGACGTCTGCTTGTCTGAACACCCCACACCTCCACTTCGTTTGAAACTTACATTGGGAATGAGACTATTCAAAAGTGTGGATAGGCCAAGTGAAAAAACCGAATGGAGCAAAACAAAATCTCTGACTTGAGGTTTAAATATTGAAATGTCGGTGTAGTAGTAGTAGTAGTTTAGTTTCTACAACTCCGAGTCTTCTGGGGTCATCCACTATCTACTATTTGCTGTGTGATCCCAAGTCATGTCATATTCATAAAAAGTTTGATTAATAGTTATCCACCCCAGAATGGAGATGATCCAAAAGGCAAACAGAAGATTGACATTTTCCATGCAAAGGCTCAAACTGTTCGAAACATCTGAGAACAGATTATGTAACAAGTCGAGATACGAGTGTGGTTTCAACTTGTCGAATTTCTTTCAAAAAGTCAAGATCTTTGGCAGAAGTTACAATGTTTTTTTACATTCGTATAATAGTTTTAATTGGAAAGCTCATTATTGCATTTTTTCAAAACGTTCTTTCCTCCATTCTATACACAATTTAAAGAATGGATCATGTAATTTTAACAAAAACTCCAATGATTTAAAAATGAAGCTGTCTTTTTTCACCAAAGGTTTGGCTTTCGAATATGAAATACGTCAATTCATTAGCTTAACCTACAAAACAGAACCACCCAAGGCTTACCATAAATTACGACCAGAAATGCAGTTTAAAAAAAAAGCTAAATTAGTCTTATGAAATTGAATATGTATATCTCATTTTCCAAAAAGATAATTGAGTTCATTCATTTAGCAGTTTACGTCACTAATGAATCGTAATGTTCCATCTGCTTTCATAATCTCTCGAAAAAATCCCTAAGGAGCGAAAGAGTCAAGAGACAAATGGTTAAAGAAATGGCAGAGATAAAGATGACAACTGATATTTACAGACAAGCTAACAAATAATGAGAGAAAAATGTAGACTGACAGAACAAGGTTTCTTTTAAACTTTTAAACTCATAGAAATATGCCACACGGAAGAGGTTAAAGAGACAGATTTTTCTTGATATGAATTCTAAAGATTGTCATCGCATTCGTATTGTACTTTGCCCGACATGCATATATTGTCACATTCAGTGAAGCAATGATCTATTAAAGTATTTTTAGCTTTATTCCTAATCTTACAATGCCAAATGGAACAATATGGCTTATTGTGAGAGAACACAGATATGAACACAATACATTCATGAGAAATGATCCTTGGGCCTTCATATCCCAAAGAAAAATCAATGCTGCGAATTGTTCGTCAGCAAAACAAAGGGTTCTACTTTCCCTTGCCATATATGTTGCTGAATTATTTAGGTTTTTAGTTTCGACCATGATGAATCAACGCTTATTTTTAACCAAAAAAATACGTTTTCAGTTCTTTAAATTTAAAATAGACGTGTTTTATTTATAATTTTTAATACAATTTACAAAATTTTAAGACACACTGAACAAAATAAATTCATATGAAAAATACAATTGTTTTGTCGAATTATCGAATTTAACTTTAATAATTTTTAAATTTTTTTCACATGTAGCAAAATGAAAAACAAATAAATATATGCATAAAACAAATATTATTACAATTGCTTTAAATACAGGTTGAGAAAATAATTAATTTTTACATTCAGTGTGATAGCCAAAGACTATTTTACTTTTATCTGCTTTTCAGCATAATATAAATACAGTTTATAAATATAGACATCGTTTGAAATTAAAGTAATGAAGTAAAAATGTACATGTTTAGTTTCTGGTTTGACAAGAATAATTAAATTGTATAACAGTTTCAAAATCGTTGATTATTGTTGATTATCGCTTATTCAATTAGTTTCAAATCAAAGTTACCTTCAATTTTTTTTATTGAATATTAATATAAACAAACTAACGAATTAGAGCTTTACATGTATAATTTTAATGGAATAAAAGCAATACATTGAAAATATAAATTTATCTACTTATTAAAAAAATGAAACATTTACATTTTGATTTTGATTTGAAGAAAATTTACACGAAATGAAATGCAAACTGTAAAAGCTAATTTTAAAGGCTAGAGTTATTTTATTTTCAAATATTATTGTATATAAATAGAGTATTATTTTAAGGAACAAGACGTAATCCAAAGGTGCATTCAATAAAATGTTAATCTACCGTGAAATTAGTATTTCATGATACACTTTTAACTTAATTTAATTAGCTTGATTAAAAGCGAAAATATATTTTGAACAACCTACATGACATGCCGTACAACCTCCTTGTGTTGTGAATACCTTGTATAATTTAAAATAATTTTAAATTTAAAATTGAAAATGCGAACAGATTTATTTTACTCCAAAGTCATGTAGCAAACATCATCCGATTCTGATTTGGCAGTATCTTTTGAAAAGATAAGCTGAGCATTAATTATATGAAAAATGTTTCCATTATCACTGTCAACCGTTCATGACTTTTGTTTAAACCTCAGTTGTCTAACTGCCAATAAATATCCGGAATTCAAAAAACAAACAAAAAAACGGTCTACAATGTTCCAACAGTACACAGTAGTAAATAGTTTTCATAGTCCATAGTCCAAGTAAAACATGGAATTGTTTAAATTCACAAAGCAATTACTGGGCAGGGGTGGGCAAAATACATGGACTTCAAAATACAAAATACAAAATACAAAATACTTTCAGCTAAACCTCAAAATA
>JAQGBQ010001255.1:0-12611 GCA_034698485.1 Vertagopus arboreus
AGAAGAAGGACGAGATCCACAAGAGATAGAAGAGATACGAGACCATTGGTATTGTAGAACATGGCGGTAAGGGGAAGGGTATACATTATTTGAGTAAGAAAGTTAGGAGGACTTAGAATCGTTAAGGGTGTAAGATAGGGGACCCATGGTATATCATCTACTAACTCCGTACCGTATGTATGTAGTTGTAACTTGTCAGATTTCAGAAACTGAAGCATCAAGAAAATCATGATTTATCGGGTCGTCTATATGTAAGTTGAGTTATAGAAAGTGGTTGATAGTTCCAACTTCTTTCGTGTAGAGTTGTTTCTTCTTTGATTTTTGAAAGTACATAAAATGGTAAAAACTTGAAGAGTCTTTTATAAAATATATCTATATAATATGTATTATATTAATATGAAGTATTGGGTCGGATATGAACCCTTTAACTCATTGTGAGAAAGAAGAAGGAGGTTATATAATATTATCTAGCTCTTTTTTATGAGTACGTGGCAATATTGGATTCTCACAATCAGAATGAAGTAGTTGGATTGAAGAAGAAGTTATTGGATGAGAATGAAAATGTTTAGAATGTGTCAGGGCGGTGGTTGTTAGGCTTTTTCGTGTCTTCTGTTACTGTGTGCGCTGTCTTATACTGGTAAGTACTGGTAACTGGCATAACTTGATGTTTGGTACCATCATCATAACTGTTTCTGCTCGTGGTTTGGTCTCTGGTCTTGTCCTCGTACCGGTAGTACAGCGGTAGTGGTGATTCTTGACTGTCTTGTCAGTTTGAAAAGAGTTAGACGAGAGTGAGAAAAAGAGCCGGGTGAGATGATCATTTTGGCAAATTTTCCGAAGATAGGATGGGCTATAAAAAGAGTTATGGTTGGTGAATTGGAATCGATCGACTTAAGGTCGCTCTTGTTAGATTATGACTTGCTTTCTTTCTTCCTTCCGCCTTTCCATCCTCTCTCTCTCTCTCTCTCTCTCTCTCTCAAAGTCCCCTTCGAAGGATTTTTTTTATGTCTGACCGACATTATTTCTAGCTTCAATGTTCTGTGTATAACATGAGAGCAAAAAATTCATGGAAATCCTAGGGTACTTTGTAACAAAGCATCTCCTAAACTGAGAAGACTCTGAAGGTCTATGTAGCTGATAAGATGCCGGATATGTGATTTTGTATTTTATATCCATCTTCAGATATGTGAAATGGAGTAAAAATGGAGAAATATGTATTTGTTGAATGTATATCACCCATCATCAATATATAGAAAGATTAGAACACTAGACTGTAGCAAAAAGTAATATATTATTATTTATGTAGTTCACAACTGAGAAGAAGATCATTCATTATAAGACGAAATACGTCGTGAGCATAAAAAAGAGCATTGACCGTCTCCACTTTTGTTCTCATCTGAGCTGGGTCCTGCATCTATTGTATCTCAGAACAGATAAAACTGTTCCGCCGTCTTGTACTTTAGGCAGAGAAATTATTCTTATTCAACAGTACTAAAATTGTAATACAGAGCTAAATAATATAATATCGGTGTGACCATAGCGTCTAATGGAGTCATGATAGTTATTTTGACGATGGGGATTTCAACAGGCAAAGCGAGGAAAGCAATGTGCTAGTCGGAATTTGCAAAAGAAGGAATGGATCTTTATTCCTGGATTTCAGTTGTTGAATCCCTCACGATCATCATCACATCCTTTTGTTAGAGAATCATTTCATACGAATTTTATGGATCCATTTGCATTATCATGTTGTAGACCAAATGTGGTTATCAAGAAGATTTGCTTCCTCCTCCTCCTCCTTCCATATCTCTCTCCACTTGTCCTCTATTTCGTTTAATAGTTGTCAGGATTGAGAACAATTTTCTTCTTTTCAGTAAAGAAAAACGGAACTAGTACAGCACTATGATCATGCTACAGCAATGTATGGGGACAATGATCATGATCATGTGATAGGGAAAAATGCATCAGCTGCCTGATCTCTTTCTTTCTCTCCACCATGTATATATATATTCACATTTTCCACATTTGCACTTATGAGGTTCTTGGAAATAGTCTGAGTATCTTGATGCGTGAAATAGTAGTTTTCAGTGTCTGTATGCATAGCTAAAAGTTTCCGTGGCTTGGGTTCTGCAATTTTCATTATTCACTCTGAATTCTGAATGATTTCAATGTGATATATTCTTCACTTTCACCCCATGGACGAACACGGGCCAAGCCAACTGCCACATAGCCACTACTGCCAAGTTGTTAGCTCAGAATCATCGTTCAGTAGTCAAATTCATATTCCTATTTATGTCGACAAAATCTATTACCACCGGGGAGGGTACCCCGGAGCTATTTTAGCGTGTACGTTGTACACTAGTCAAGTGACTTCTATGTCGCTTCCAGTCAGAATTTACACGAGATTCCAATCCTAAAGAACCTCGGTTTCAGACTCTTTGGACTTGTTAGAAAAGACGACCCCACTTACTTTCTGCTTTAGTCATGTAATACAATAGTTTGGGTCGTTGTGTGCTATACTCTTTTTCGACATGGTGCTTCTGAAATAGTTGAATTGCCTGGAATATGGTAAATGAAATCGGCTGGGTGAAAAGATAGAAAATGAAACCAAGAGAAATAGACAAAGTTTCCAATGTCGAATGTCCCGATTCAATATAACTTATGAAATAAAAAGGGAAGTTGTTCCAAGGGAAATCGGTTTGAATCCTGCAAATTTACTTTACAGATTAAATAAAGTGAATTTGTTTAGCATTGGATACTTGGATTTGTGGAGAAGTAGTAGTGTAGATTCTCCCGTGCTGGATCAAGTAGATATGTCTACAGACAGTTATAAGAAGAGAGACTTTTATGCATACAACAGATGAGTGCAGAAGAGGATTATGGAATTACGAACGACGAATAGATGGATTTCGAGAAAATGTTAGTCTAGAAAAGAGAGAATTAGATCCGATATTATAAATGACAGAAGATACCTAATACCTATAAGCTTACCCCTAGTCTTTCCTTTAATACTTTTAATGTATGTTATAACTTGGACCCGGTCGATCTCTCCATCTGATTCCCATTGCGTAAAAGTACAAGGTTGATTGTGTGAATTTAATACTTGAAAGATTTTGGGTGATTGGAGTCTGAAGATTTGGAATAGAATAAATAGATTACAGTAAAAGAAAATGAGTTCTCTTCTTGGTTCCAGTTTATGCATTTGAGTAGGTTGGATTTAATACACAAAAGCTTAAAGAAAGATAAAGAGAGATGTTTTATATTCCTTTGAGACATATTAAATACTACTTTTCTGTGCTTGGAATGATTTTTCCAGATGGATGACATAAGACAGCTTTTATAGACAGATAAAAATAAAGTAAAAACTGAGAGGAATAAAAAAAAATAAAATAAAGAGAGACTGGTTGGAATATATACAAGATTGAGAACAAGGGAAGTGTGATCCCATGCACCTCGTTTATTCTTGTGATTTCCTATAATTTGATGAGTTGGGCATGAGAGGTGATTAGGTGTGGTGAGGAGGAAGACATTCGACATTTCAGAGACGACGTTCCTTTAAATCTGTTAAAAAGCAGTCGAAACGACGACGAGAGATTGTGCAATCGATGGGAAACAGTTGTGTTCAATAAGTTTTTGAACGATTCTTTCTTTTTCTTCGCATTCTTCTGAAATCCTGCATAAAATAAGAAAAAAGGCGGATTTGCAATTTTTGGTTTCCGCATTTTAAGTACATTTTGCATTCAGACGGGTGGGGAAAAAGGAGCAGTTTTCTATACAGAATCGATTCACAGATTCAAATCTGTCTTATGTCCTACTCCGTTTTCCTCATAATATAATACATAGATAGGTATAGTTTTCTAGATATTGCATAGAAAATGTACATACAACTGAATAAAAAAGGCGATTGTTGAAAGACAGAAGTGATGCTGCACGGTCGACTTGACGATGAGGTCGTCGTCAGTTGGCTTGACTTGATGCTAAGTTCTTCTTGAACTTTGGATTGGAAACACTGTTGTAACATAGTGTGTCCGTGTGGACTTGGAATTTCGGAATGAAGAAGAAATGCCAGAGGGAAAAGAACCAGAAGACTCCATGTCTGGAAGTCTTGATCTCGAAAACTGAAGAACGAGAAAGAAGGATATCAACAAATATCAAATAAAAAGACACACAGTCAGTCAGTACCACCACTTTGATACCATTCAAAAAACAAAGTGGATGTGTTTGAATTGAATACCATTCTATGAACAAGACTACGACCAGCAGAACCAGTACTACCCTACCAAATCTAAACATACGAAGGTTGGTTTTTGCCATCAAGTTCTTCATGTGCTTTCTCTACAGCCCAAGTTGGCCAAGTGAAAGATACTGAGAGAGTACTGGGGGAAACATATCAGTCTTTTATTCGGAGTCAGTGCAGTATCATCGCATCGTCAGTCCTGAGGACTCCATTCATTTCTGGTTCATATCTGGTTGTCCTGAAGAAAAAAAACACTTGGGAAATAACACTAAATCCGAAAAATCGGAGGACTGTTCTGTGGGAACATTCTTTTGGACTGCATATTTTTGTCTCAAATTGTTTTATTAATCAGGTCAAAACAGCTTTGAAGTAACACTTTGGTCATTCGATATTGAATATTATGCCTCTAGAGCCAATTCCACGTAAACTAATATCAACATTTTGGTTCATCAACAAAAAATTAGCCATCAACTATCAACATCAAACCTTTAACTGAAAGTTCCAAGTCACAAGTTCCAACTCCAAATCTATCCTACCTCATGGCTGATGGAATTAACCGTATTATCCTGCCTGTTATTTTTGTGAAAGAAGGAGTGACTGGAAGCTTTAGAAAAGTAACTTTTTGAGACGGAGAAAAGGCCAGACCACGAAGACGGGAATACAATAAGTACTAACAACCCTATAATAATATTATATAGATTAATTTCGTATAAGGCTATTGGTGACTGGGTTGGTGTTGTATTAATTATTGCATGCCACTGCCACTTCTTATTTTTCGGCACTTCTGGTAGTTTTTCGTTGGTTCAGTTAGTTGGTCTTCGTGGCTCTATGTATGTTGTTGTTGTATAGAATATATAGCAGCTCAGTAAGAAAATAATTCCACAAAGGAAGTCAGGAAAATGTGAGAAAGGAATCTGAAAAAGTGAGTGGAGTTCGACTGAGCCGTCAAATGCAATGCATACCTCGTCCTCTCGCCTGTTTTGTGCTGTTTCTTGTTAAATGTTCAACCCATTCTAGTTCTCGACTTTCCAATCTTGAGTTACTTACTCTTTAAATAACAGAAAAATATATCTAGTATATAAAACTCGGTGTCGGTCGGTACAATCCTCACCAGACCACATTCTGTTGAAAGGGAAGGAACAAAAGAACTTCCACAAGCAAATTGACAGAACATGACAAATCAGCATTCCAGTAAGTTGCCAAATAATTACTTCCATTACACAACAACACAACTCCTAACAGAAGAAATATGTATAGATCACATCTTCTATTTTTCTACCTCGTCCGATTATTGCTCTGTGTATAAAATATATTCGCATCTGTAAATATTTATATCAGTACGTTCAATCAAGTACCTTAAACTTTCTACATTCTCATGCTACGCAGACGGCCAAGTTGGCCGTGTGTCTAAAGCCTTAAATTACCACCTTCTTCAATCATGTAAGTAAAGGTGTCATTGTTGGCTGATGTGGGTTTAGAATTCAGAATTAAGATAAATGTTGCTTCCTGGTAAGTGAGGGGCTCGAGATACTCTAGAAAGACTGACATACCTCCCTGCATTCCTGATTATTCTCTTCGTAGTAGTCAAAGAAGACGGGTTCCTTAAGTTAACTTGACTTTATTATGGCTAACCTCGTGCTTTCTTTGTTCTCCTTTATTCAGAGAGACAGGGATGCATTACCATTGGAATTCTACTAATACTAATACACGGGCACAAGAAAATCCGAAAGATATGAGGTTATACAGCTAGCAAATAAAAAAGAACATAGTAAAAACATAATTTGTAATGTGTGTTTCCAACATTTCAAAATAATTAGCCGTCGATCCATCAATCTTGGTTTTTTGGATAATGTCAGCTTTGTAGAGTCTTTGCTAGCTTGCATGCTGGTTCCCGTTAGAAAAAGGATGGGAAATGTGTCATCAGTCCGTGTTAGAATAACACAGTTACATGCAGACTACACTGGATGATAAACACATTTTTTTCTTCCTTTACGAAAGATGATGACTGCAGATTTACAAATTTACAACACGCACGGCAGTCAGCATTAGTCGGATGAGAAATTCCGCTCCCATGTTTGCTAGTAATTGTACAATCCTTGTACACAGTCGACTGGGTACTTTTAGTTTTTAGCTCGCAGACTTAGGAGTCCTAGAAATACAAATTATACTTATATATATGTATGTTCTTGTATGTACAGAGGGATAGAACAGGAAGGAAGGAAATAGTCTCTCAATCTCTGTGTTTGCAAACTGATGGGGATTTAAAATAAAACTGGGATTGGTCATGTTTGTTAAATGACGAGGATTTAGGAAAGTAGATAAATCCTTGAGCACAAGTATTTGGGATGAGATCTGATTTGTTTGTACTTTTGCACCCACCAACATCATTTCAAAATACCAAAAACGAATGCAGTACGCCATACTACCAAGTATGAAATGGTCCTCACGTACAGTTTCTAAGGATGTCAAAAGTGGACGACTTTACTGGTTCTAGGAAGTGTTTTACTCGGGCTGTATAAAAAAAAAGTTGTTGAATTGAAGGGAAATTAAGTATAGAATCTTATGTACACAAAAATATAAACTCATGCCCAGTACAATTCATATATATTATAGTATTTTGAATGGCTATGTATGTAGTTTTTGTTTTCTTATTTGGTTGAATGCTGGAAAATTTGATGTAGTAGTATATAAAAAAGTTGAAGAACTTTAATGCTGTTATTACTGTATGGTTTTTATACATTTCAAAAGTGAGGATGAGTGTTGTTCTTAATGTGTCGGAGACACACATGGTGACAGTGTTTGAAATGGCAGAGAAAAGTGTATGGAATGGAGTGGAAGAGGACAAAATGACATTTTTACTGAATATAAGAATGCTGCTGGTGAAAATGGAGATGAGGGTGATGGGCTTTTCCGTTTGTACATGCTATGCACTTGGAAGGGGCATGAAGTTGTTATTGTTGAAGGAGGACAAGTGGTCCTATAATTGTTGACAGAATGGGACATCAATGTTCTTCTATATCGAGTCACTGATGGTCATGATCGTTGCTCAGTTGTCTCAACAACAGTGTGGAGTATATTTTCAATTTGTGAAGAAAAATAGGCTAATAAGTGTGACAATAATAGAAGGCATTTTATCCGAGAAAGGAGTTTAGAAACAGGAAGGGCTGAGTTTTACATCGGTACAGATGTAATATTACTGCTACTACTAATACCCGGATAGTAGTATAAAATAGGAACCCTCACGTTGGCTGTATTTCTTGCTTCGTAGGCAATAGGGCCTGGTGGTGGCTATATGATGCCATGGGTCCGTCTTCTCCTGTCGACTTTGTCCGTTGTGTGGGTAATGCTTGTGTTATTGTGTTGTATTGTCGTGACAGGAATGGAAAGTGTTTTCCATTAGCGAAATTGTTGGTCATAAATTTTCCTGGGGATATGTCTTGGTGGACTGATATATTCCTCCGATTTAACCCGATTTATCGCTACGAGTTTTGGATGCTTCCTTAATACAATTTCTAACTCTCATCCTCCCGGTGTTTGTTTCACTCCTTCCAGTCTCATCCTTTTCATCTTCAAGACTATCTCTTCCTTGAATATCCCAATTTTGATGTACAAAATGTGGTAGTAGTAGAGGAGAACTTACCAAGCTATTCTCCAGCTATCTACTTTCTCCAAGTACTATATATATATATATATAGTGAAAAGATATCCATCCGTCTGGCTTCTTGGACGGAGGAAGGGTAGGTTCGTGATGCGTTGACTTAAGTGAACCTGAACCAAAATGGTCTCACTCGCCTCCTTGACAGCATATACTACTTCACCTCTGCCATATATCACCCCATTATACTCCCTCCTTTCTCCAAGCCAAAATACCACTTGATTCATCTCCAACATCAGATAGTAGTCCTCTCGACTTAAAGCCAGCTACAATGTGTTCCAGGAATGTTAGATCGATCTCTCTCAAGAGAAGTATGATTGATCAGCCAGACACTAAAAGAAGACGTTGTATAATGGCATGTAGACTGGGGACTGTGGACACAGTTCTATTAAGTTCGTTAATATAATAATATTCCTCCACTGAGTACCGCGTCTCCATCCAACTCTTCTGAGTACTTATTAGTTGATGAATGTTTTTGAAACGTGATTTAGCTGGGACTCATTATCACTAATGTTAGTCCTCAAAGAAAGGTGAGTAGTGTGGGTTATGATTTAAATGACGTGTGAAATGAGATGAAAGTGACAAGGACTCGGAAAGAGTCAGTAGGCAGCTGTTGTTCATCAACTGATTTTCTAAACTGATGTGACTCATTTAATTTTAATATCACAAGGACATGCAGATATATTATATGCCTAGCTAGTTCCTCTCTACAAACTTGGGCCAGGGTGTTTGATGAGAAAATTAATAAGAGTGAATGAGTTTGAGTTCAGACATGGAGTCAGGGAGTATTAGTTAACGAGGTTTTAATTGCTTTATTTGTTCCCGTCTTTCATTATTCATATAATTTGTCTTTCTCCACTCTGTCTTCATTTACTCAGGATGAACACTGTCGAAGATCTTCTGCCTCGTTTACTCATCATCATCATGATCGTCTAGGATAGGGACAAAACTTTGACTCTGTATATATTATAATATTTAAAATACAAAGTTGAAGAGTTGAAGATGAATGAAGTAACTACTTCCGCTGTTCCGTTGACAAACGTCCTTGCGAATGATGGGATGACACTCGTACATATTTATACATATATATATATATATAAAATTTTCTCGGAATGTATGTTTTCTATTTAAAACCATTCTAAATTTGTAGAGAATTATTTCCTCTGGTACAGTGCAACTTTTCTAGAGAAAAGAGCTCTGTTTTCCCACCCACCCGGTTGCTGTACTATGTCACCCGTCCTCCTGCTTAAGTAAAGTTGACTAATTTTGAGCACGGATGGATGAGTGGAAATATCTCTTGTTAGTAAGCTAAGTAAACTCATGGAAGGGCTTCCCAAGCCATTTAGTTACTTAGTTTCTCTGGTCTTAAGAAGATACTACAACAAGAAGTCTTGTTGGCTGTTCTGAAGTAATAAACTGCGACTTTTCGGGTCTGCTCCTCTGTATGGTGAACCGATTTTTTCCATCCCGGTTGGTGAATTATGAGTTTTGACTTCAACAATCCATGTTCCTATGCTTAATCAAGTGTCGACTAACTCTCCTCGAACTTTGTCTATTAAAACAAACTCGGGGCTTGGAAAGTTGACTCAATGACTTATTTGTTTGTGCAAAAGTCAGAGTCCACATCCCAGTCGTCATTTATGGGTTTGAATTTCCACCAGTCCCCACCCCATCCATTTATTTATTGAGACAGATAGTTTCCAGAACTATTGTTCCTTCATCCTCCCGGCTTGGCAGCATCGACTCAAAACTCCCTTTCCTCGTAAACCAGGGAACGGTATATAATCGTCCGGGTGCAAACCCTGCTAACTCCAAAAAAGTAGAAGTTGTAAAAAAAAGTCTAGAGTCTTTTTGGATTTAGAGTCCGCAGATTTCTGGAATAGAATAAGTGCAAAGGCCAACTTACTACTTACAAATAATTCCAATCAGACAGAGGCACAATACCTCTATGCATTAGAAACATTCGAGTTTCCAGAAGATCTAGTTCCATTTCCAACTTCTTTTAGTTTTCCAATGTACCTAGATATATACATAATATATGGGCTGGAAATGAAAGAGAAATTTTTTTTATATTAGGCCGAGTTTGAGGATAAAATTACAGAGGAAGCTTGGAAAACCATTACGTTTAGCCTTCGAAGTAGTAACTTCTAAATCAGAATCCGGTAATGGTTACTTGATGATACGTAATGAGTGACACAGAGATCTGGTTTTCTCATTTCGGGCATCACATTGCATTGTCCAATTTCTTACCCATTGTAGTCAGGTCAAGCATCGGCACATGCTGAACCCTAATAAGGGAAGCATGCTGACTGAAAGCACTAACCATTCCTTGGAACTGTATTGTATCCACATTGAAGAAGCAGATGATCACAAGACGGTTACAAGAATACAATAACCTAGAGAAAATAGACACATCACCCTGCTGTGTCCGCTGTATAGATTCTCTGTACTTATTTACGCCATCAGATTCGGAAGAACTGAACCGCATCGTCCAGTTGATATAGTCATCTTGTTTGATAGTACATAGTATACTTCTACAATTTTGTTTCGAACCGCAAGAAAGAACAGCAAAAGCGAGAAATACCCTCTCCAACCACCACTGCTTTCTTTCTACATTTTGTGGGGGGAACAACAATAATAGCCTCTCGTTTTCAACTCTGTGAGAAATTCCCAGTTGGGAGCATATTGTGCTTTTTTCGGACAATAATATTCGTCCAGAGTTTTTCACATGGAATGAAATAACAGTGGACCATATAGCAAACCGGTAAAGAGGCTCATGCAACATTATATAAATAGTCAGACTTTTGCTTACAAGGGAATATTTTTGTATTGTAAATATTAAACCCTACTGGATGGTACTTTTTATATATATATGGATTCATGGGCCAAACCAAGCCAAGAAAGGATCATTGAAAGAATCTCCTTCAAGATGGGCATTGTTGAAGTTGAAACCGGATCTTTTAAGGACTTCGGCCTGTATCTTAGTCCATTTATATATATACGCGTATTCTGGCAATGCCAACTATAGGTAGAAGTGGTTTCTGCTAGAGAGGTGGGTTGAATATGTTTGGAAACAAGTTGGCTGTTCTTCTTGGGGTGACGGACAAGGAAAGTCTAGGTGAATGTGTGCCATGCCACCACAAGATGATGATTCAAGAGAAGGTTCTTCTCAAGAAGACGTCGGATGAAAAGGGTTAAGTTTGGTTGACTGGAAGAAAAACGAATCGGACAAACTTTCTCTGCTTGAAGAATGTCCATCTTGAGAAGTGGTGGTTTTTTTTGTTCCTCTGTAGCCGAGTTTGAAAACGTAATCCATGTGTGTATGAGAGAGGTATAAATATTTTCCCTATGCTGACAACTTGAACGACTTGGAGTTATAGGTGGTTGTAGATTTGTTAAAGGCAAAGTTAAGCAGTATGGATAAGAGGGCATATGCATAAAAGTGCTAGCCATCGCTAGGCTACTTTCTCGGACTGTCTCATAATTTCCTCATGTTGAAAAGAGAAAAGAGTTGAATTGGGCGATAGATTCAGCCCTCTTTTTCTCGTTTGTAATGAACAAAGTATTTTATATGTTTATAGGAAAGTGTTGGGTCCACACCACCATTTCATAGTTTTCATCTATTTACCTGCCTTGGCTCTTACTACGTTTCTTATTCGGAGTTCGCTTTAGTGGTGGGGTGTAATCTACGGAACAGGAAACTTGGATTTCTTCTTTCTTAAACTACAAGTTGAGACATAACGACCTTTTCTTGGGTCCAAATCTCAAATGGCTCCTTTTGAGTAATGTTATAAAGAACAAGTTTCCACCTTTTTTTACTCTCTCTCTAGTACTGCCTGCCTCTGCCACCAATACTTCCATAGCTGGTTTCTACAGCCTACTTCTAAATGCACTTAGATAACCGTGCCCTGTCTACCATTAGCCATTTACTTCATTCTTAGATCCCACTACACTTTTTACTTTGTCCTCCCATCTCAAAGCTATATAAGCCATCAATGCCGAGCTGTAAAGTAGTAAAGCCAGGTTACTGATTGTGTCAGAATCCTTTTCATTTAAAACGTCTACGTGAAGTACAGCAGGCAGCATGAGTATAAAATGTTGTTAGAAAAGAGTAGGAATTCGGTGATCCCCTGTCAAAAAATTGGGCTCACCACAGGAACCGTGGCTCTCTATTAATTTCATGAGACATGGCACGACATATCATGCTGAAATTTTTTACAGGAGGTAAAGAATATAACAGTGGTTGGTTGGTTACCTTCCATTAAGTCTTTTTCATTTCCAAATGGTGGTTTCTCCATTTCCCGTTAACCAATATCAAACAATCTCCAAAGCACGTGGGGTGTATCTCCTCATCTTTTCCGATGTGCTTCACTGAACCTTAATATACTTCCGTCTTTTAAAACCTGTCATCTTATAACAGACAAATATAATAATAGCATAGTTATATATTATTGTATTGTTAAAGGTTGAGCATGATTTTATTTGCCCATGCCACAGTGATATCAAATCTGATACAATGTGCAGTCGCTGTTCATTAGGAAAAAAAACACTTCTGTAGAGCAAGAAGTCCTATACACATTTTTTTTTAAAAATCGGTTGTGATTTTGGGGAAAAAATAGATTAAATACACAAAAGTATTTCCTTATAACCCCGTCATATAATACACCGTTCGAAAAGGACGTAAAAACTATAAGTTGACTTCTTTAACCATACATATCTCGT
>JAQGBQ010001256.1:0-12593 GCA_034698485.1 Vertagopus arboreus
TGAAAAATGTTTCGTAATACGCACCACAAGTCAGAAAAACAATCAAATAAGCAAAGACTATAAGAAAGACAGGGTTTTTGGAACAGCATTGTCTTAGTAAAAATGCTATAACATTGAAAAATGTTAGACCCATAAACCAATCTTGTTGAATTGAAACTAAAATAGAAAGTAGAGTAATAATAATTAACAAAAGCAACCAAACTGACAATTCAAAAGGTGACGCCCAAATACTCAAACCTACGGTTTGTGATCTTTGTGTTGGGTCACAGTACATAATTCTGTCACTCAATTTGTCTTCAGAAATAATTGCATTTTGACCCTCGAAGTCGTAAATACAGTTGGTACACAGCGCATATGGTTCTATGAAAACATACCCATTATAAGTCACATTGGGTGCGTATTCCACTGTTATATTGACTGCTGTAGAAATGGATTCCATAATCGCTTGCAAATCGGCGCATTTTAAAACGTGATTAAATTTGAATTCATTCCTGTTGCCATAAACTGCCAAGGCCTGTTGTCTCTATCAATCGTAAATCAACATCTGCCAGAACTTGATATTTCCAGTCGACACAATAAGGACAAAAGAAAGTCCACAATTCACGCGACGTCCCATTGTTTGGTCTTGTTACCCAAAAAGTTGTGAAGGAATCCTTAAAAATAACTCATCATATTTTGGCGGTACTGTATCAACTACAACGATAAAACTGGATCGATATTGAGCCAAATCTTTGTAGTTGTTAATTGTAATAAACTTTTCGAGCCGCCCTGGCTTGTCACTTAATTGTACAATAACATTAACTGCACATTTACTGTATATTTCATGACCTATTGAACTGTTTGGTTGAGTATCATTGGAATCAAAGAAAGTCCATTGATCGTTCTTTAGTCTATTCAAATGAATAATATTTTCTGCTTCGTCCATTGATTCCTGGTCGTTGGAAAATGTTTTAATATTAACAACACACTCCTTAACTCAAATCTACAATCGATTCTGCTAATACAAATGCCGAAAATGCAACGTGCAAAACAAGAAATAAATTTGGCACTGAAATTTGATCACAAGCCATTGCAGTTTTCAAGAATTTCCGTATTTATAAATGTATCTGCAGTTCCGCTACGAATGATGGTTTGAAAGTAAAAAAAAGTTAAACAATTGTACGGTATTGGTATTACGGTGAAGGCTTTTTAGTAGATAAAAATTTGTATACAAGTACACTCAAATTCAATTTGAAGGCTTTTAAAAACAAGGTTTAGTATTTATTTAAGTGGATTAAACTTTTAACAAAATTAAATTATATATGATTATTGCATTTGCAATTAAATGATGGTACAAGTTAAGTGGTTGAGTAGGTTGTGAATCTGAATTGACTTGCCGGCCGGGTTTTCTATAAGTGATACATATTAGTTGTTCACAAAATACAAAAAGGTTCAGCATTTATTAAATTGGAATATTTTGTTTGCACCCTTTATATTGGTTCACAGTTGATTTAGTTCTAAGATGTATGCAAACATTTGTTGTTTTATGTAAGCATACTCAACCCTGTTTCAATTGTGGTTAAAACGGATTTGAATTAGATAATGTAATTCAAAAACGACATAAGTAATAAATAATTTTTCTTATAATATTGCACTATTTACTGTCCAAGAATTCTTATTAAATGGATAGAAAATTTAAATTCGAATTTAAAAAAAATCGGACACATTGACCTTGGTATTATTTGTTGCCTTTCCCAAAATAACATTATCAAGAGGAAATAATAACACATTCAAGATAAAAGCGTCTTTGACCTAACTTAACAGAGTTGGTTTAATGTTCCTAGTACCTTTTTAAATTTTTGAATGGCTTCCAAATGTATTGAATTACAATATAAGAATTGGAAATTAAACTTGGTTGATAAATGAAATCAATATGATTGTTTGAGTTAATAAAACTACAAGCACATTTTAAAATTTTAAATGGCTTCCAATCATATGTATTTACAAGGTAAAAAATTGTTCGAAGAATCAATCTGTTTCCATTGCTTCCAAACATGATTCTTTGTGTAAGTGTTTATAACAAAAAATGGTCGGACGGACAGACGGACAGCGGCACTTCGTAAGCTCGAATTCCATTTTCAATGGCGAGCTAATAAAAACTCAATTTAAAATCATTGTTATTTCATATTCGACTTAATAACTGCCATATAATGACCATTAGAATGTTAGATAAGCCCGAAGGAAGAAAGTATACACATAGGAACTAATGAATACTAATTTTGATACGGGCTCACGGATATTCTAAAGAAGTAAGTTAAGTCTTAAGTTTAAATACAATAAAATGCATAATAAAAAGATAAACAATCAAAACTACAGAATGTTACTGTCCTACTAAAAAAAGATTCATAAACCTTGAAAGCTAAGGACAAAAATTAACTTTTCTGTTCTCAGATCTCCATTGAAAAGAATATTACAAATGTATATTTTATTTTTTAAAACAAATTTCATGATTTACAAATTAGAGAACATCCTTTTTTAGTTTAACAGCCACATATCAACTTAGTCCACGGAGAATAGCTTCCGCCATGCCAACTGTGACACATTTGTGGCACTTTATTTAAAAATGGGGATCCTATCGCCCTGTAAGCTTAAAGAATACTAAACTTTGCGCAAGGGCCAATTTCCAGTGCTAAGTCTTCTTTAAGCTTACAGGGCGAGGATCCCCTTTTTTAAATATTGTGCCACATATGTGTGATTATAAGTAAAAAAGGCCCAGATACCTTTTAAAGTTTGAGTATTGCTTTGCTTCCACGTTTGCTGAACAGGGCCATTTCGTTTATACCATCGTATAAACTTTTGAAGAAATGGAAACAAAATACTAAAATCGTAGTTGTTTAATTTATGTTTGTAACATGAAAAAGAAAAAAATATTTTAAATTACGGAATTTTTAAGTTATGTATAAACCATCGAAATATTTTTATTACATTCATTTTTCTTATGTGGACCCTTGTTAGTTGTAACAACACATAGCTGACTCGCTTAAGAATTCTAAATTTGTCAATGAAAAACTGTTAACGACTAAGCCAAAGCCAGTGTGTTCTATTGTTCTTTTGTTATTAACATTTTTATTATGAACTATTTACCAAGTTTCTTATTGTTCATATTCAGGGTTTCACAAATCTTCATTTACATTTGCATTTCTTAACCCAGTTGGACGTAATTGGGTTTTAAGATTGAATGGATGAATTCTAGTTTGCAGATACAGTTATAGTTCAAACTAAAAAATAGTTTACAAATTAAATTTAAAAATCAATAGAATAAAGCTTAAAAATAAAGTAGAGGAACAACTTGATAACGCACGGATTTTTATCATTTTCTTTGCAACTTAATAAGATTAACAATAAATCACACAAAATTCCACATACAACGCATCACCATATTTCCTTTAACAGGCTAGGTGGGAAAATATAAACGAAACTATTGACATTTTATAAACTTTATGAATGAACGGAAAACAAACGAATATATAGTGCAATAAAAAAATTGTCTTAATTAAGTCTTTTTAAATTGCTTCTATGTATCGGAAATAAAAAAATTGTTCTATTGTTATGTCAGAACTATTTTATATAAATACGATATTAAGACAAGGTTGAACCCATTCAAATTTTAATTTTCAGTGTCTTTCTATCGCTGCTGCTAAATAGTTTTTATCCTTAAATTTTGAAATATTTTTGTTTTGACACTTAACAACCAGATAAATTATTTAAATAGAATTTGTTTTTAATTGAAGACTAGCTTAAAAAGCATTAAAGTAAAGAAAAATGAAGTATCTGTTGGAATTCAGTTTTTGTGTTGCTGTTGTGTTGTTATTTAAAGGTAAAAAAACAGAGGGGGCGGCCAGCCATGTTAAAAACGCTCCTATTGTAGGTTCGTGCACAATTTACAGAGATTTTATAGAAAATATTATATAAAAAGAAGTAAGGAGAGGAAATTTGAGAAGAAGCCTTGATTCTTGGCCCACACACGATGAGGAATTCATTACACTCTCAAACTTAATCCCGGTTTTTGCAGCCTATGGAGTTTTGATTTCTTGCGGCATAATTGCATTTATTCCTGAATTTCTTAAATCTGATGTTCGTCAACAAATTAGACTTGGTTTTAATAACGTATATATTTTTTTCGCTTACTTGTCAAGTACTAGTTTTGGATTAGTTTCAGATAATATTTTGGATTGCAACCGAAATCGAGTATTGCCCTTCAATGAGCCGATTGAATATATTCTCATTCCAACCAATTAATTGTTAAATAATTATAAATGGCTAGATTTATATATAATTTAATTATGTAGAATACTTTATGTATATTTGTAATTAGTATTGTAAGTAATTTATTGTTTGGAATTAAATTAAATATTCACAATCTGCATTTTAGTTTTTGCAGCAATATCAAGATTTTAGTTGTTTTCACATCGCAAAAAAATTTTTATATCAAAATAAATCAAACCAGGTTTCATCTAACAGTAACAATCGTGTCTTTCCTGTTGACGTTTTGCCAATTAAATTTTACATTTTCTTAAATTAACAGATGCACAGTTTTCAGCAAAAAAGCAACAAATTTCTGCGAAATCTTTCCCTCTTTCATATTTTTTCGAGATTTTTATACATAATCAAAATAAAAAGGTAAAACTGCTACTCATAATCATCAGTTCGTTGAAGTTAAGTTGAAGCATAACATGCGATCTTATACTGTTAAATCTCTATTTAGTATTTTTATTTGTGTATGAATTTTATTGGTAGTAAAAGTAAAATTGACCCTGATAAGGGAACCTTTTCCGGTGTAAATCTCAGATTCAATTGAAACTTACATGAAATTGGAGGTCTTCAAAATTAAACCTGACTTTGCCAAAAGACCATATTTGCAAATTTTGTTTTTCGCGAACTACAGAGGTGCACGGTTAAAATAGCACGCGACAGTGAAAATGGGAGAAAGCACAAGTTTCACCCAGCATAACGGATCGGTTCTCATTGGATGATTTGCTAGAACCATCGAGATTTTTCCTGCTCTATTCATCTTATAATTTGATCACTGATATCCGGGAAATATTTTTAGTACTAACCGAATAAATAAATTTGATTTTTGTTTATTTATTTGAATTAATAATTGTCACCGTTAATTTTAATTTAACACTACGCAAATCTCCCTTTAATTTTAAAGCTAGTGACACTTGGATGCTGAATTTTAAGCGAAAACATGATTTCGTTTCTAGAAAAATTACGAAGTTTGTTACAAACTTTTCAATTGAAAACCCTGAGCTAATTCAACAATCAGCAGATAATTTTGTTTGTTCGGTTAAATCCGAATTAGATAATGTAAATTCTGATTTGGTTCTAAATTCTGATCAAAGTGGATTCAAATCTTGTATAGTCTTATAGACTAAAATAGCAAAACAGATAAATAAATTGCACCAGAAATGTTCAAATGTTCATAAATTATGTTCCCAATCGGGGAAAATGCACAAGACTCATGTACAAGATTGGGTGGCAAATGTCTTGCGACCTATTGTAACCGATGAAAGTATGTTATTACTCGACTCATTCAGTGGACATAAGGATGATCAGCTATTCTCATCGGTTAATGACTTTTGTAAAAGACTTACAATTCCGAAAAAAACCACAGGACTTTGTCAACCTCTAGACGTTTATGGATTTCAACAATGGAAATCAGTAATTCGAAAAATTACTTCAAGAGTAGAGTTAAATAAATGTGATCTAGATTTGACAATTAGGAATAATATAATCATATTACAGTCGCTAACGCAAAATCAATTAGCAGCACCAATATTCAATAATATGTGGCAATATTCATAGTACAAGTCAGGACATATTAATGAAAGGCCTGAAAAGTTTTTTAACGCGGTTGATGTCATATTTCCAAACACAATGAACGATTATGAAATCGACGATTGTGAAATATTTCATATAATGAAATGTAGTTATTGTAAAAAGTTTTTATGTTTAAAACATTTTTTTGTAGATTATCATTTTCATGTACATAAATATGGATTCGTAGAGAAAACTTATAAATAAACTGTTTATATAAAAAAACAATATAAAAAACTATAATATTAATAAATAAATATGATAAAACATATAGTTTTCATAGATTGCTTTCGTCTGTATATGTTAAAAATTGTTCCATGATTTTAGTTATCAAATTATAGGAGCAATAGAGTAAAAAGTATTCATGCTTGTAGCAGAGAAGCGATCCGTGCGATTGGTGTGGTAAAGATATTCATTGGGTGAAACTTGTTCTGCTTACTCCCATTTCCACTCGCGCATGCTATTTTGACCGTGCAAAAAGTCAACCTTAAAACCTCTGTAGTTCGCAAAAAACAAAATTTGCAAATATGGTCTTTTGACAAAGTCATGTTTATTTTTAAATACCTACAATTTCATGTAAGTTTCAATTGAATCTGAGATTTACACCGGGAAAGGTTCCCTTGTGAGTAGAATTTGATGTACGTGAACGTTATTATTCTTGAATTTATGTTGTGTACGCTATTTAGCGGGTAGAGTTTCCGAGATTGAAATCCCGGCTATTTTTTGTCTGTAATTCTGTCTGAATTTTGTCGACAGTCTTCTAGAATAACAGCTGCGCATATTCGGAGCTTCCGACTTTCGTCATAATTCTGTTTAGATTATTTCGAATTTTAATTGTTTTACTTTAAAGATTATTTATTTGTTTTCATAATAAGTCTGTTAGATTGTCAATGTATTTATTCAGTTTTTCTTTGAAGTATTGAAAGTATATTTAAATTGGTGATTCCATGTGTTTTTGTTTGAAAGTCGTTTTCCCGAAATAAATCATTGTTATTTATTATTTTACAAAAGGAAATATTTTCGTGGTTTTCATCAATTATTATTATTCGTGATATAGCCAGTCTGCGTAAAAACCTATTCATTCTTTGTAGTGTAAAGATCCGTCGATAGCTATAGGGCAAGTTTAGCCAACCCTATTTCAACACCGAAGGTATTTATAAGGTCAATACAACAGTGAGTCCCGCTACCGACTCTCAACATATACAATCACAAAAACAGTCAAGTTATGAAACGTGATTAATATCTTAGCCTGTATACTAACCCTAATTCATACTGAATTAGGGTCTGAATGCAGCTCTATAGTAGCTAGTTTCGCGAGAAATTCAATCGTCGAATTTCCTTTAACCACCGCCAGTTGATGGAATTGATAGTAATTAAAGTATTTGGCACATAGCAAAAACAAAAATGCACCCAACCCATCTAAATGTATAACAAACTATTTTTTCCCCATGGGCTAAGTAAAACTATTTTTCCCATGGGCTAATACTTGAACCCAAAATCTGGTGGTGGTTAAAAAAAGGTTTGACGATGGATTTTTCATGCAAGAATAACGGCCAACATTTGGAGCTGCTGCCTGACTACTTTTGTGTTTGAATACATTGCTTTAGCAAAGGCCATTAAAGATATTGTTATTGGGACAATTCTATCTTAACTTCAGCGATCTAACTTACGATTTAATTTGAATGTGATAAAAAATTGTTAATAACTAACGTCAAAAAGCGTATTTATTATTTTCATATCCGCTGCTTAATTCTTGAACAAAACGATTTCGTCCTATAATTACCTATATCGTTTGTCCTAAATTGTGTTTTTTTATATATATATAACCTTAAATAAAATATACCTTTTATTGAATATGTTTTGCTCTGTATTGATCTTCCTATTTCCGTATGTGACCAATTCCGGTACTCAACAGCTTTACAAATGTCTATATAAAGTCCAGTTTTTCTCAAAACTTACCAGCAATGATGATGCCTGTATCAATTAAGATGTTCCAGATTTCGGCAGTAGTGTTTGGAGTAATCGTTATTAAATAGCTTGGTATACATGACAGGACAAGAAGTAAGAATTAAAACATGAATAGTGTGATTTGCTGTGATAGTACTGGATTTATAGAAATTTTAAGACAATATACACTCAAAAAGAAAAGTGGATAAACTGACTGAAATCCTAGCCATAATAAAAACACATAAAGACGACATCGTGGTCTATTTACAATCTCTAGATGCTGATTTTCTTTATTTAAACTGTAATTTATGAGAGATATTCGGGAAAATATTTTTAAATACCAATCCAAAACTTCTAGTTCACCTTGACTAATCACGATTATTCGAAAATTTGAACAAACAAAGATTATTATTTTACTCTTGACTCTGCTTACTTCTTGAAAGAAATGCAATGAAAACCTAATAAAGTAAAACCTTTTGCGACAAAACTTTTTCAAATTTGTAGCTCAAGCCAGGGGATATCAGATTACTCAATCGGTTTGTTTGTCAATTCGGAGGATAACTCACTTTGAATTTGCTCGATCGACTGAAATGTAATAATCTCGTTTTAATAAAAAACAGTAGATTAGGTTTGAAAACGTTCAAAAATAGGTTAAGGGGTTGACCCGTTGGGGCTTAAATCACGGAAACTTGCCCCATATAACAAATTCTTGGAATGCATAGCAAAAGAATTTACATATAGAGGGTTCACCTCTTAATAGTCAGCTATATTAGGAAAACCTTCTATAGGGTCATATTTCTCTGCTGTTTAAAAACTGACTGTAGATAAAATACCGTTGGCCGGGGCTATCTGAAGTTGCATCGGAAAGTTGCACATCTCATCATTTTCGCAATAACTCTCCAAGAAATATTTTACCTACGTATTTATCGGCCGAAAGTATTTTTTTATATATTATATTATTTTTTTCTCTTTTAAAACGTTTATAAGAAATGCGCCCAGATTTTATTGATTACTACGTATAAAAGACAAAATTTTTGTACCTGAACCACAGTTTGATTGGGTGACTTAGAATCACATAGAATATGCTTATCGTTCTGCGGCGTTTTAATTTGGCAAAAAAGGGCATTTCATTTGAGGTTAATTCAATCCTAACAAGGGAATTCATTTTCAGTTCTTCACTTTTTTGCTTGATGCTACGAATAAAAACATTATGGTGAAAATATTAGCAGCCCAAATTCACATTAACCATGCGAGAAAAAAATTCGCGCAAATTCTTAATTTTAAACGCTCGCCAAAAATCTAATTTTGTCCCATTTACAAAATTTTAGCAATTATGTAATCACAAAGAGTTGTTCTTTCGAATGCAATTAAAATACCGACAACTAACCAACACTTTTTTTGTGAAGAAACACCTTTTATTTAACAAATATGTACGATAATATATTCTGAATGAATGAAACACATCTCAAGTGAGGTGCTTTCTTCACCTAAATACTAAAGCCGAGGGGTTGGGACGGTTCGTCTTATTTTTTGCATTTACCCGATTTGCACTTAAGTCCTGTGCAGCATGGTTTGTCTGGATTGTGGCACTGATTGTTAATTGGGTAGCATGCGGGGCCACATTTGCCAGTGTTGCAGCTCAAGCTCTGGCAGCATTGGTATTTATTTTCTTCGCATGGTTCGTCTGTTTTTTTGCAAGTTGGAGTCGCATCCCTCCGTAGCATTTTATGTGTCTGTAAATAATAAAAATGCCAAAACATTTACGTTCCCATTATTATAAGAAGTGCGCTTAATTTTTTTCGATTATAACATATTTTTTAGAGAATTATCAACAATGAATATGGTGTATGTTAGCGGATTACTAGTGCCGAGAAACACTAAAGACGTGTACATATATATATTATGCTGAGGAATAGCTTTTTTTATATAAGTATTAAAAAAACTGTTAATTAAATAATTTTTGAAAGCATACTAAATTGATTACATAAATTTGCAATGTTCGTTGTAATCAGCTATTTAGGTTTAAAATCGGATGTGTAGTTAAGAAAAACTAGGATCTGGGGGACATGCAGACAGATGTTTCCATTGGGTTATGTAAAAGGACGGACCTTGACATCGACAAGCCGTCTTTGGTTATATGATGCGATTCTAGTCGGCATATAAGGCTGTGAGTTTTATGTCAGGTTCCTTTTATAAATTGTCCTCTTTTTGTTGCAATTAACAAGTAAAACAGTATTTTTGTACACCTCTGACATGCACTGAGTTTAATACATGGGCTGCCAGAGATGGTCTGTTTACTAGGCGACCCCTAGATTGGTAGTTTTCTTGGACAACCCGCCTACCCTCATAACCAAACATTACTTGAAGACAGATAGAAACCAATAGTTTTACCTATATTTTACCTGCATTAACTACATAAACATTATGGAAAAGGTGTTTCTTTCTATCCGTCTGGTGTCTGCAAGTAGCAGGTGGTTCAATCTAGATATTTGAGAAGAAGCCTAACTTGATGTGTAACATGCTTTTAAATTCGCCACTTTACATTATCCGTTTGTAGTTACTTATTTATGTTAAACTGTAGTAATACTAACCTGATGTCCAGTGTTTTCCTCGGCTTGGCTCTCTAAACTAATCACCCCTATGACTCCTTGCGGACTTTCGTTAGGCTGAGAGTTTGCAAGATTGATGATGACGGTTGTCAGTAGGATGGTGGTCAAAAATAGCTTCAGCATTTTAGTTATTAGATAATTTAGTTTACTAAACTTTTTTAATTAAACCGTGTGCTGCTTTTTGAATGGTTTTTTTTAAATTTGTGACAAAACCTTTTTATATTGATAGTTTGTAATGTTGAAGGTCCCAAAAGGCATAAACAAGTAATTAAATACATTTCTGGTTGATAATGGAAGGACTAAGCGATTATGAACTCATACTGACAATGCCAATAAATACCACGTGTTAATGTATTCAATTGTATTTTCTGTAACCTTAAAAACACTTCGAAAGTTAGGTTCACTTTGGTTTTAGTTATTACTACACTAGCCCTTCGGCGGCACCTCGCGCCTTCGAAGGCTAAGAAAGTTGCAACTGCCAAATTGAATAATGCATTTTGCAACGTTGACCATTTATTTGTTTTAGATATATCATTTAATTTTCGCCATGATCAATATAATCGCCTGAAGCCCGGTGGTACAGTACAACCCTGGAACCCAACTCGGGACATATAACGCTTAAACCCTACCCAGAGCTACCCGCTTAATATATTTCTTTGAACCTTACCCAGCTATTTGTTATAACCGTGAACTCTGGTTGAGTTAATTAACTGCCATATTTTTCCATTAAAATGATATCAAACTAAAACTTCAACGCCAAATAATAATTACGTAATAATTGTTAGCCCAACTCCGAGGGTTTATGGATACATGTCAGTGTCTATCGCTCTGTCTATCTGTTCGGTAACACGATTACTCTCTTTAAACTTGTCTGATTGATCTCAAAATTTATACACACGTGCCGTGAGTAAAAGCAGAACTTACATTTATTCGCCAACGAGCATAAATGGTTGATCGTTGGACTGGTGGCGGCTAAAAGTCGGGTTGATTTCTATTTCGACGCATGTTTAAATAAAATTGTAAAAACGCAAATTTCAAACTTTTGGCTCAAAATGACTCTACGGGAATTTATTTTCTTTAAAAACATTCGGAGTCGGGCTCAACAAAGTTGCATAGGGACGTTTTAACAATTCCGTAATAATCCTTAACAAGTAAGTAATAATTTTTTGATAATAACATAATAATTTTTATCAATTACGTAATAACAGTCGCTTTGACCCGGGAGCGTAGTTTCGTTCAAAGGACATATTATTCGGTATTTTACATTCATCAGGTCAATTTGGTCACTTTTTGGGTCATATCTCGTGACCCCGGGGTCATAGAGTCAAATGCAGTAGTGGGTTGGACTCAAGGGGATAGTCGTGTTCCGACGATATATTACTTGACCTATAAAGTGGAATTTAAAGGGGTTGACCCCTAAGGACCCCCCTCGACATTTAACCCAGGGTCACAAAAAGTTGCCTACAGTCTGACCAAGGAGCTCCGATTTCCAACGCCATATTGGTTTTCAAAATCGTATATACGGGGCCGGAGGAGATATTATAATGTACATACGGACATACAAATCTGGAAGAATTATTAATACATTTAAATATTACCAAATGATTGTTTGGATTTTGGCAAACAAAAAGCATTGTGTTTAAAGAATTAAGCATTCTTAAAATATTTACAGGGAAACCTGCAATAATTCTCATGCTATATAATAAAATCATGTTAATGAAGGAAATATTTTGTAAAAAGAGGTTTTATTCAGCGACTAAAGCAATGAAGCTTTTTAAGACGGTTCATTATCCTAATACAGCAACACAATTTGGAAAAGATTAATGAAATTTCATGAAATAAAACGTTGATTCATAAATATTTGGCTGATTTGGATCATTAATATCTGCATTACCATTAAAAATACAGTGCCACAGTCGACCAGTAGTTGACAATGTTTTTATAACTGCGGGGACAAAATGTTAGAAAACTACTATTTTTAAGCTCGGAAATATTAGTGCAAGGTTTTTTATTGCCTAACTAATTATTTACTTTGAATTTGCAATATTATAATATCATCTTGAAGAAAATATATTTTAATTGATGATAATTGTCTAAAAAAATAGAAAAAAATATATTCTTATGAGATGTGCTACTGATGCCGTCATAATAACCGGCAATTAAGTCACATATTGACGT
>JAQGBQ010001257.1:0-12587 GCA_034698485.1 Vertagopus arboreus
AAATTGCAGTGTGATTATTTAGCATCCCCAGATCACGAATATGCAAAAAAGTTTCTAAAACGGAGCCAAAAATGTTTTTGGCACAAAATTAAGCCATATTGGACAGTGTGGATGGGTCTCTTATGAAGAGTGGTACATGTAAAGGATTGGGATTCGAATCACATGGTTTAGACGAGGAGAAGAAAGAATATTGATGATAGGGGAGAGGGATCACTGCTCTTAGACTAGCTTGTTGTCAGAGGCAGCCACAAAGCAGCCATCTTCGTCGCCATTGAAAGGTAAAAATACTTGTAGTCGGTGTCATTTCTCGGGTTTCCTCGTGTCTAAGGGGTCATTTGGGGCCATGATAAGTGACACTGGAAGGGCCAGTAGGTGAGGGTCAGCCACCATCATGACTAACCCTAGCAACGGCGCTACCTTAGAGGACTGTCACAGCAACTTCTTCGCACTAGTAAGTAAATAAATCAAATTATTTTGGTGATTTTTCGAATTTTTTTTCGAAATTCTTGTGTTTTTTTTATTAAGGTTCGATTAGGTAAGGTTAGGTTAGGTTAGGTAACGCAAAATAACCTAACCTAACCTAGCTGAACCTAAATAAAAATCAAAAATTGTTTCGAAAAATCACGAAAATAAAAAAAATAATAAAAAATGCTAAAAAATGTCCAAAAAATACAAAAATGCAATAAAAAATATTTCCCCAATATTTTTTTCAAAAAAACTTGGAAATATTTTTTATAGGCCCATCAAGTAGAAAAGTGTTTCAAGACTCTCAATAAAATTGCTGAATTTCAATTTTTCAGACGGATTTGTGCGGGATCCGATGGCGTCGACTGGTTTCCGATGGATGTACAGGGTCAGGTCACCCACATCATTCATTTGGGCCGTTGGACGACCCAGTTCTCTCATCTTATGCTCGATGCTTAGCAGCGGATATTTTATGCGTTTGGCGGAGGTCACCGAATTCGAAGGCAACTCAACCTTCCACACCTCACGACCCGTTTACTCCGACTCAGACACCGCCGCATTTTATGACACCAGTTGGGCCAATTCTTCCACAACCGATGCACATGCAGCAGCCTCAATCACATATGATGCCACCACATCTCCCCATGGGAATGGGTCCAGGTCACATGGGATCCCACCATTTGGGAGGGCCCCCACCGTACCCTAGTGGTCCTCCTCATCCCCACCATGTCTCTCATCCATTTTCACCATCCGTTTCACCAATGCAGTCGTCAACGAGTTTCCCATCTTCGGCTACAAATCATAACAATCCTTCATTAAATGGACCTAAGGAGCTTTGGATATTTTGGTATGGCGAGGAACCAGAACTTAATGGTCTCGTTAACGCTCAGCTTCTTAATAAATCAAGTATGTCAATAAATGAAAATATCTACTATGAAATACCTATTGATAATATTAAAATTCACCTGTTTTATGATGATCATTCTTATTTCTTTTCAGTGGATCCAGATCAAGGCTCCTGGGAAAGTGGATTGTCGTATGAGTGCAGATCCTTGTTATTTAAAGCCTTGCATAATTTGATCGAAAAGTATGAAAATTAAAAATTTACCAAAAATCAATCTTGATTCATGCAACATAATTAAATAAATTCTCTACCTTGTTTTCTAGATGTCTTTTAGCCAGAGATTTTGTAAGGGTAGGTAAATGGTTCATTCAACCCTGTGACGATAACCAAAGGATAGGCGTTAAAAAGTAAACTATTATATTATTACCATTCGTTTATAATAATATGACGGATATTTTGTATTTGATAATTTACTTTTATAATTTGTTCCAGCTTTCCTATGCAATTGTCGTTTTCTTTCGCCTTTTTTCTTCATGGAGAAAGTACAGTGTGTATGAGTGTCGATGTTCGTCAACATCCTTCTATCAGACGTGTTAACAAGCAACACCTTGCATCTTGTCAATCTCCGAACCACACATTGCCAGGTAAACCCTACTTTTAAAATATTATTAAATTATATCCTTTAAAACATTATTTTCGGACATGGGTTTCGCAATTGAGCTAGTAGATTGGGAGGGTATTTTACGAAATAACATTACCCCCTTAACCTTTACCCTTTTGATAAAGCCATGTCTGATTCATTTAAAATTACTGTTTGGTTATTAATTGATTGTTGGGTTTCTCTTACCTTCAGTAATTCTCGCTCCTCATGGACTGGCAGGCACCTTGACAGGTGTTGGATATCGTATGAACGAACCTGGAACTCATAAAATTCTGGAGGAGTGGAAACAGTTTTATCCTGTAGAAGCATCTTTAAAGTCACCAGTGTACGATACTGCGGTTCCTCCAGGATCACATTCCTCTCCACATCCCACCAATGCCCAACCCCAGCTATCAAGCCAGTCCAGTAGTAGTGGCATTCCTCCCGTACTAGAAGTATTAGTGGGAGGTGTTCGTATGCGCTACCCGGCTTGTTACGTATTACTTACCGAGGTGGATGATCCTCCTCATAAATCTGAAACATCTCTTTCGAACTTTTCATCCATTTCTGCCCCTAAAAGCAAACAAGGGGTTACTGCAGACTCGGAAGGAGCAGCTTGCCCTTCTGTGCTTTCTCCTGGAAGACCTCAAGGTTCTTCAACGCTTCCTCAGGAGGTATAGAAATTTCATCCATTATTATTATAAACTTCAGATGTGTTTGTGTGGTTTAACATTTGAGTTTCTTTCAGGTTTGTAAGGTGGAAGGTCTGCTACCAGAACGAGTATGGCAGGAAGCAGTACTTTGCTCGTCAAAAGGAAGTGGAGAAAGCAACAATTCCTCCACAGGGCCAGGAACACCTTCAAATAACAATAGTAGCAGTCAAGATTCATTGGGCCAATGGGATTTTGTAGATCCTACGAAAAGATCGCTGTGCACTTGCTCAAAGTAAGTAACGCTATTATTAAGTCTTGGTACCGTAGTCACAGTTCTCATAGAGTACTTTCAGTTACATTTTAGTAGGTTTGCTTGAACTTTAGTTCAGTTTTGTTTGTTTTGTTGGGAAACGCAGATGTAAGCGTTTGTCGGGATCGAGAATGAGTCAAGGGCTGGGAGGCAATTCGACAAGTGGTCAAAGTACAAAGAGCGGTACAAAAGTGAGAAGGAGCACGTTCCACAGACGGACAACTAACCAAATGGCCCAAGTTGATAACTGGGCGAAAGTCTGGGACTTGGCCGAAGACCCTTCTGGGGGAAGTTCCAATGCTTCGAACGTCAACTCGAGCGGTTCATCTAAAGGAACTGACCCTCAGGGCCTCAATAACCAATCCAACAGGTTAGTCACAAAGAAACGCTCTGAATCACGGTTGCCTTGAATTATATTTGTTGTCAATATATCGTGATTCAAATAGGGAAATATCAAGACAATCGCTTTCTGGAGCTTCTGATTTGTTTCTTTTTAATAATAAATATTGTCAGTGTATGTATTATAATTTGACTATTATTGATGGTATGTACTTAATTGTTATTTAAAAACTTTTAGAATTGGAGGCCAACCTGGAACTCCTCTCGGAGGACCACCATCGTTCAAAGGGGGGCCGGGTAGCATGGCAGCCACCGGTATTGGAAGTGAAGGGCCTGCACCGTCCCCAGCTTCCGTTGCCCCTTCCCCACTTGCCACTCCAAGGTCTCAACCAGCGTCAGTTCCTCAACAGGATCCTTCTATGCCAACTCTCAGTCCTCAGCCAGCTAGTGACAAACCCCCAGCTGCAACACCCGATAATGGTGCCCCTAAATCCGTGTCTTCGATCTCTAATCAGGTGAGCTTCTATTTTTTTTTAAATCTTCAAACACTTTCACAGTTTGCTTCGCTGTAATAAATAGTGATATAGTGTAATAGTCTGGTTAAAAATAAATGCTACGTATTAAAATTTACCTTTGATTATAGGTTTTTTCACCACTGACGAGTAGCTTTGATGGTGTTAAAACTGAGAGTGGGGATCAGTCCAATAGCGGTGGGGCCTCGGCTGGAGGAAATGAATCCAATTCAGTTTCCACAAATGCAGCAGGGCCAACAAACACTGGTGGGAGCAACACATTGTCCAGGGGAAGTTTAATCAGACCTGCACTACCCAGTAAAGATTATGAAAGCCTGTTACGTGACGAAGATTCCAGTCAACCGTCAGATACCATTTATGATTATTCTCTAATGGAAGCCTGGTATGTTTGGTTTTTTTGTTTGATATGATTTAATAAGTATCATCAGTATTTAAAGAGCAGAGAATAATTTTGTATTTTTACCATAGGCTCTACCACCCAGTTAAACGATTAAAATTAAATGAAGGACATGGAAAAACTTCCATGTACAATTGGGGATGGGGTATGAAAAAGACAAATGATTCACAGTCTGGGTCAGGCGGTCACCATGATAGACACCATCTTGGGAAAAGGACAGCAGATCCGTATGAATTTGATGATGAAAATCATCAAGCCCCAGCCGTCAATATGGACGGATTAAAACGAAAAGAAGGGGTAATGAATGATTCCATACTTCTTTAGTACATTGTTACTTTTATTTTTGATATTGTTTATGATGATTGCATAGTTCAGCAGAATAACCATGAAGACTTTGAGCATTATTTGTCTTTCGCTCCTATCTGAAATTATAACAAGTTTACGTGATTATTTAAGCGTTGCGAAAGCTCTTTTTTAATTACTAATGTTTTTAAATATTTAGGACGAAGAAAAAAGTCCTTATTGTGCGGGTGATGGAGCAAACGGGAACAAAGTTGGATCCGGAAACTTGTTTACAAATGAAGGGCTTCAGCCGTCTATCCGAGATCTCGACAACTTATTTGACAATTCGGATACATCTAGTGATGAAACGGTATGATTTACGAGTACCTCTTAGTTATTGGTATGAAATTGATATCTGTTTAGAAATATAAGTTTTCAATTTATGTACAGTTTCAGGTACCTACACCACCAGGATCAAACAAACCGGCAGGAGGGTCGGATGACATTTCTAATAATATCAATACTATGGGTTGTGGAAGTAATTCAAAAAGCAGATCTGGTCTCGGAATTCTACGCCCAGAAGAGCTGTCAAAAATGTTTCCAACTCCCCCATCTCATGAACCGAACCCGATCTCCTCTCCTGGAGGACTTCAACAAGATCCTTCCTCAATGGAAGGAATGGACTCTTCAGTTTGTATACGAAGGCCACCAGACAACTATTCTGGTTTGGGTAGTCCGCCCGACGAGCCTGTTGAAATCAGATTGGAAGCAGCTAATTTGCACATAAATCGCGGATCCAGAGACCAATTGCGAATGCATTTGCAAGACTGGTCTTTTGTCTTCAAACCACCGACACTTTACAAGATGCTTGGCTCCTCCAAATATGCTCCTCTTCCCGTTTTACCGAGTCAACATCTTCCCCCACCTCCTCTTCCTAAACAAGTGACATACAAAGCCACATGGCAGTTCCCTCCACCGAATCATCCACCACCCCCACAAAACCATGTCAACCTTGTTCCCCAACAACCACACCCTATGATGATAGGCCCTAATATACCAAACCAAATGCACCTTAGACCGGGATTGTCACCAATCTCTCCTGTTCCCAGTTCCATACGAGGTATGTTTCATACTAAAAATTTTACTCGGTAGTAGTTTTTGTTTGAAAATTTCAGGATTTCAATGGTTCAATTTGTTTTATGAAGGTGCTCCTTTTGATATGGGAAGTCCTCCATCCAATACAATGTACCTGAAGCAAGGCCATGGGAATTCAGCTGGTCAGCTTCCGCACGGTCCACATGTTCCACATCCATCTCATCCTGGACACCATCATATGTATGGAACAAGGGGAGTAGAAGCTCATGCTCTGGTTGTAAACCTTTCAATGTCAGACTCCGTTATGAATCTATTTCGTGACCACAACTTTGACAGTTGTACCATGTGCGTTTGCAATGCAAGTTCTAAGGTTATTGGAAACATCAAAGGATCTGAGGTTGGATTGTACATTCATGATTCCTCTCCTGAGGAAGAACCGGTTCGATGCAACTGCGGTTTTAGTGCCAGTGCTAATCGGAGGTACGTTAAGAAATTCGAAAAAAGATAGACAGCTATCAACATGATTCATAAACCTTGACATTATTTCAGGTTGGCTCACCGGTCAGGACTATTTTATGAAGATGAATATGAGATTACTACACCTGTATTAGCTCCAATTGCATTACCTAGTGATGAATGGTATGAAAGGAAAAAGCCATCTTTCCTTCTATTGGACTCAAAATATCCCAACGCTGCTGCAATAAATGCAGACAAAGATGCCTCAGCAGCATCCGCTATAGTTGATTCCGTACCACCGTACCTGCTTGATATTGTTAAAGAACAATGCCTTTTGTTATTTGGAACCAGCACGGCCTCCAGGTTTACTGGAGAAATAGCAAATTACAGGTGGGTGGATTAAACGTTTTTGAATATTACCAATTGTTGTTCAGACCAAATCCTTAACTAATACAATGTGTGTATCTAGATGGAACGACTTTTCCTGCAACCTCTTAGAATGTGTCGATGCTAATAGAGCAGCCCTCACAGCTCTTGAACACGGTCGAACTGTCATGTTAGAGGCAAGTGGTCGAAGTGGATTTCCTAGAATGCCAGAAGATACAATGCCACTTAAGCAAAGTCTGGGTTTAATGCACAAATGGTCATTTATTTGGGCTCGTGGTCCAAAGTCCAGTCAAGTAATTGTTACAGTTCAATTTTCACATTACTTACAAAACAAACTCTGGCATTGTACTAAACTAAAATATATTGTTATGTTGTACTCAGGATGTTATGCAAGTCATGAGAGCTCTTCATCCATTGCTACAAGAAGCAGTTCATGCAAAAGCCTGGGATGCCCAATACACGGTGTCCGGTCCTTTGACATGGAGACAATTCCATCGGTTAGCTGGACGAGGAACTGAAGATAGATGCGAGCCTCAGCCCATACCCTCAATCTTAGTTGGTTCGGAGAAAGACTGGATAGCTTTAAGTCCCTTGGCAATCAAGTTTTGGGAAAAACTTTTGCTTGAGCCATATGCATATTCTCGCGATATTGCGTACATTGTAGTGGCTCCAGATAATGATTTGATTCTTCAGAAAGTGCGAACCTTTTTCAGGGAATTTTCTTCAATGTATGAGGTACGTGAATCTATCATTTTTATATTTGTTAAAATTACTATTGTAAAACATATCAAATTGTCTCTCTATAAATAAATAATTATAAAAACAGGTGTGTCAGCTTGGACGGCATTGTCCTATATCAAAGGTGCTTCGTGATGGTATTTTAAGAGTTGGAAGAACTGCTGCAAACCGTTTGGCATCAGAACCTGTTGATGAATGGTTCAGAACCTTACCGGATCATCCTACTGCTGCTGTTCTCAGATTATACGCTCAGGTATGCCTATCGTTTTAAAAATGTAAACATATTTTAACATATTTAAATCGTTGATAAGTTTGATTTGAAAATCGTTAATGTGTTTTAGGTATGCCGGCATTACCTAGCTCCACAGTTAGCAACGATCTCACTCGATCAAAGTCTATTCGATACTATCAATCAAAGAGTTTCACAGGACAGACCGGCACCATCGCCAAAAATGCCACCACCAACAATAGACGTGACTGGAAATACTCAAGGACCCCCAACACCAAAAATGGAAAATACCGGTAAATAAATAACGGAAACATTAAAATACAATTCATGGAAAATATTTAAGCTAGTATAATAATTTCAACATTATAGCAACTGAAGGTGGTGAGAGCTCGAACAAAGAAATTCCTACACAAGAACCAGTAGATGACGACGACAGGGATCCACCAGCGTTAGTCGTTTATCTGATCGAGCCTTTCGGATTTGCTTCAGACAATGAAGATCTGCACAGGTATATACTTGACAATAAGTTCAACAACCAATAAAAATGGGATATTTAATGAATGTTTGATTTTGTAGAATGGCCAAAGTTGGACTCCTTCGATGCTATCATTCCATGTTGAATTTCATACCAGACAACATCAAAAATAACATCACACTTCAGGTTTGTAATAAACAATCCAGTCAAGTCCTTATTATTATTATTTTTTAAAAAAATTATCTACAACTTTTACAATGTTTATGATTAATACTTTACAGGTAATATCTTTGGAAGATATAATGAACCTAGGAAATAGTACATTAGATACTAGACTGAAAAATGACCAAATGCGAGCATTGGCACTCTCCGTCTACTCTCAGTGTAGACGTTTACTTATTCACCAGAACAATGTCAAATCTTTAACCGGGTTTGGTCCTGCTGCCGCTTCTGATATGTTTATGAAAACCAAAGATGTAAGATAATATATATTTATAAATCAGTTTTTGTCTGCTGTTAGAGAACCCAAAATTCTAAACGTGTTTATTATCAAATATTTCCAGGAAAAGTCAAGATTAGGATACAGATTATACACTCCACCTTATGTATTAGCACCTGCAAAAGAGAGATTGTCTGAAGGGAACGAGTGGCTTAATACCGTACAGGGTCACACTACCGGAGGTTTAGTCAGTAGTGGAAACACATTGACTGTCGGACAGACATCAACTCCAAGTCTTTCGTCTGTTTTGTACGTAGCCTATTGTATATCGGAAGATCAGAGGTGGTTACTGGCTTCTGCAACAGATGATCGTGGAGAGCTTTTAGAAACAACAACGATAAGCATATATGTTCCAAATCGATCAAAACGAAGAAAAGCAAATTCAAGAAAACATGGTCTCCAAAAGTTAATGGACTTCATACTAGGAATAATGTCAACTGGGACAAGTCCTTGGCGTCTTGTTGTTGGAAGGTTGGGTAGGATCGGACACGGAGAACTAGAAAGTTGGAGCACGCTTCTAAGCAGAAAAAGCTTACTAAGAGCTTCCAATCAACTTAAAACACTTTGTGGTCAATGTGCTCTTCAGTATCCAACAGAAGCTCCTTGTGTCCTTTCCGCATGTTTGGTTTCATTGGAACCTGACAGTTGTTTGAGATTAATGCCCGATCAGTTTACACCGGATGAAAGGTTCTCTAGTTCTGGAACATCAGCATCACTTTCAACACCCCAGGATATTTCGTGTACACATATATTAGTTTTTCCAACTTCAGCAACAACACAAGTATGTTCATCAATCTATTTTCATACATAGTAGGAAACAATACGAGTGACAAGATTATTACTAAACGATGCTTTGTTTCTTTAGTCATCTCAGACTGCCTTCCAGGAACAGCATATCAATGGACCTGATTTAGGGGACGAAGACTTGTTGTTCATTAACGATGGCATTGATGATGGAATTGACGGAATGAACGTAAGTGTTATTAATTTGTATTCTTGGTTTATTTTATTCGTAATAAAATTAATTTTAAAAAAACTTTATAATTTTAGGACTTACAATTGGGTGACATTTTCAACTGGCCTGATGCCGGGCCTGCTCCTAGTCCGGTTGGAAGTCCCAGAAGGGACTCCACTTCTCAACCTGGCAGTCCAGGCGGTGTCGGTGCTTCAGGAAGGCAGTCCCCGTTTCAATCGGGTGGTCAAGGACGGGTATGTAATCTGATTTGTTTTTCCTATGTAGCATGAATTTCTAAACTTGAAAATCATTAAACAAATTAAAATGTTGTCTTCTTCATGTAGACTGGTGGTCGAGGTGAAGGTGGTGATGAGATCGGAACAGTTTTACAACAACCTCTAGCATTGGGCTATTTGGTATCCACTGCGCCCACAGGTCCCCTCCCGTCTTGGTTTTGGGCATCCTGTCCCCAAAGAGCAAATGAGAAAAGCTGCGATGTATTTTTGAAATCAGCTCTACATCTTCACTCGCACAGTGTATTTCATAATGTCGATGATCTTCTGCAAAACCAATCTAACGCCAAACAACATCCACTTGATTCTCAGTATACTACAGACGTTTTAAGGTATTTGTCGTACATGATTTGATTGCATACACTTTAAGGGCCTGTCTAATTATTGTCTTATGTATAATTTGTCATTTGTATTCATAGGTTCGTGTTGGAAGGTTACAATGCACTTTCCTGGCTGGCTTTAGACACGAAGACCCATGATAGGAAATCTTGCCTGCCGGTCCATATTCAGCAGCTAATCCAACTATACTACACCATGTCAGCTCTCGTATAACACCCTCAGATGTGGACAACTGCGGGCTTATTCGGGGTTAATGTCCATCCTTCAATCGGACGCGTTAATGTTGATCAAATGTTGTACATAATCTTACGTACCTCCAGTAGTCCAACTACTGAATTCAACGTTGTGCTCATTAGACTCATGAAGATTTGATCGTTACCGTTCAATTATTATGGTTATTATTTCCATGTGATAGAAAATGATCTATCTCTATCAGACAAACAAATTATTACTCTGTAATTGCCATAAAATGTTTTTTTTTTGGCAAAATTGGTGTTTAGGTTAAGGAGAGTTAGATTTAGAAATATATATAATATTATATGTTTGTCAGACTGCATGTTAGTGTTTTAGACGCGAAGAACTAATCATAGTGTATTTTAACATAACTTGGTGGTCGCATAGTTGTCTTTTCAACTAATCAGTTTCTTTTTAATGATCCCACTCGCAATATGAAACGTTGTAGTTCTCATTCAAAGTACGACGTAGAGTTATGAAGCAAATGGAGAAATGTAATCAGAATTGTAATAATTTTTTGATAATCCAATCAACGATATACAAAAATCTCCGTAAGTTAAAACATGACTCTTTTATCCTGAGCAAAGGTCACAGATTTTGAACCATATAATTAATCGAATTGGTCGGTTGAGGTCAAACAAAAATTATTTTATACTGTCAAGGAAGATAGGTGTTAGGGAAATGAAGTTCTTGGAGATAATTACCAGTACATAAAATGGTTGCTGATTCTAAGATCTTAACATTTCAATCTAATTTGACATAAATCTATATGCACATTACCTACAGATTTATTTTACAAAATCTCAAATCGAAATTCTGCGAATGTGGTTTGAGTCCTTCTTTATTCTTTGTATTCCGGTTTTCATGTTTTGTTAAGAACTATATAACTATTATTATGTACCATTTTGCAGACACTTAAATTATCATTGATGAAAAGGGAACTCATCTCTCCCAACTAAACTGTACAATTTAACAGATTTGTGTATAGTAATTGTTATCACCAATAATTGAAGATAAGAGTAAATGAATAAACTCAAACAGATAACGGTTTAAGAAATCGTAATTTAAAATATCTCCAGTCCAAATACTTTTATTTATTTGTTTCTACTCAATCAAGACAAAAGTTTCATTCATACACACAAGTACTTATTGAATCTCAAATCCTGTCCATTAACAGTATAGTTGAAAATTTTAGTTAGACTTGGCAATAAATAGATAAAGAGATTATTAGAGATATTAACTAATAACAAAATACTTTGCATACATTTTATTTTTTGAAATTAAGAATATCGTTCGATAACATGAAGTATTTCAAAACCAACTTCAATTGTAATCAAAGCAATAATCATCCACTCTAGACGAGTGTGATGTCGGTCAGACAAGTGAGTGGAAATGAGTTCTAAAAGCTCACAACATTGAGCCAACTTTTCATTCAGCACCCTTGTACGTCGGTCAATATTTAAATAATTAATAGTCTTTTGATACAATGTCTCCAATCGTTCACGTTCCCAGTAGAAATCCGGAGTATCCAAAAGATCAGAGTTGAGATTCAACTCATGACGAAGGGAAAACAACTCCCCGGTTTTCTGTAAAACTTCCTTCCGAGACAAGTTCAGGTTTTTGGCATGTTTCAATTCCTTTTAAAAAAATGGCAAAAAGTATACATGGTTAGAGAATGAACTGTTCAAGTATATTCAAAATGGAACAAAATGTCGCTGCTAAGTTTGCATATATCTTACCTCTGTGATATGAGCAATGCTGTCAACAAATCTATCCAAAGTAGACTCCCAAATTCCAAGTTTGACTGATGATGAAAGGCCATTAGCAAAGGCATATTTTTCTAATACTTTATTCTCTGTCTCAAGATTCAGCAAAATTCGACCTTTTTGTAAACGTGATGATCTGTTTCAACAAAACAACATTTTTTTCAGTAAGCTATACATAGCTAATTAACTAATTATAAGAGTGACGAATCCCTTACCCTTGGTCATTGTAAGAGTAACGCATATACTCTAGTTCCTGAGTCACCTGGTCATTATCGTAGCTTCCGTGTTCGTATGATTTCAGCATTCTAGAGTTCACAAAGATGAAATTCGTTAATTTTTTTATCATATTATTAGTGCTAAGTCATCGTACTTAAGGACATTGATGCACTCCAGTTCCGGCATGTTCCAAAAAACGACAGATCCTTCACGAAAGAAGAATATCTCACGGGGCTCATCGCTTATTTTGTACTTTGCAGACACGTGGATAACGTCTTCCATATCTAAAAAAAAAACAGCCAGAAATATATTTAGTTTAATATTAATCTAACTAGAACATATACAGTATATTATGAAACTGACCATCAGTCAAAACAGTCGGAATGTACAAATCCTGAACGATAAGGCCGGCATGGAGCCCCTCCAAATCCAGTTCTTCGCA
>JAQGBQ010001258.1:0-12586 GCA_034698485.1 Vertagopus arboreus
GCAAAAATATGCTTGGAATGTATTACATCCTACCATAAAATATATTATTTGTTGTAATTGGACCAAGATTCTCAGAAAGGTATCTCTTAAAAAACATGGTAGGGATAGTTTAGTTAAGAGGGAGGGGCTCAGTTTAACATACAAGGATAAGCTGTCTGCCTTTGTGATGAACTTAAGTAGATATGCAGAAATATTGCAAGAAGAACGCCTGCTATTAGATGGAATATGTCATTTGCAAGTTTATTTGAAGCGTTCGAATTTTATGCATAGTCAGGAAACAGGATGGGACTTTCCAGTTTTATGAACCTTTCCTATTATCAACAATGATTCGTGCTAAAGTAACTAAGCTAATGTTAAAATAGGATATAAAGATCATTAGTCATTATACTCTTCAACGTTAATCATTAAAGCAGCGAGTCGGACTGAGGAATGACAATAAGAAGAAGAAATTGTCTAAACAATACCATGCAGATAATACAGCATAAAATTAAAACGCTTGAAAAGCAATCGTCGAAGTTGTAGTTTTAATTAATTTACCCAATGCTTTCTAATATGGAATTTTCGGGCTTGAAGCCAAACTAAGACTTCATCTTGCCTACGCTTGATTAATTACTTGTTCCTATTTGTAGATTTTAAACACCGGCTACTATCAGTACAAGACTTATTATGCAAATGAAAACCGTTGACCTAGTGTCACTAATTCCATATGGATATGGACTGAGATACCTTACGATTATTTCTGGCTAATTGGCTATATCCCTTCAATCGAAATTTCGAAACCTGTCTGTCAATATGAATATGGCAATGATAAGTCAAATTAAATTGACACCAGGGTCTAAAAACGAAGGACGACCAGAAATGCTATGAAAGACATTTCTAACGCCCAGTTAACCAAACCTTATCAGGAAGTTGGTAGTTGGTATTATCTGAAAACTTGAATAAAAAAAACTAAAAAAAAAAAGATAACTTACGTCCACAGGTAGTGCACAGAAATAAGGTCATCGAACTTTGTTTCTAGTTGCTTGAGTTTGAATAAATTCAAGATAGATGTTGGAGAAAGGAGAGAAGTCACTGCTAAAATAAACTAACTACTTGAAGTCACTCTACCAATTAAGACTTATCTATCAATCCGCTAGCATTATATTTAGAATTCGGTACCAAGCACCGGATGGTATCGGGGTCGTTTAATTATTGAATTTCATAGAATTGATACATGCGTTGATGACCTGACCAAGTATTCCTTTGAATTCCGGTATTGAGTTTATTTACAATTAAAATTACAACTAAATTTATTTTGTCGTGTCATGCGATGTCATGTACCATGACCCATGAACCAGGAAGAATAATAAAATATTATTATGACTTATGAATCTGACCATGTGTCCCTTATCCAATGAGGAATGACCAGGAAGCAGTTTATGAGTTGTACTTTGCCAAAGTTCATTAACAGATCTAACATATGTATTATGCAATGCTGAATTCACTAAAATATGCCTACCTGCTGAGCTTGATGAGCTGTTGACCGGTCCATGACTCTGATTACTTCCCATAATTGTCTCCCCCTCTGTTCTCGTGGGGGCTCAAGGCTTTCCCTTCTTCCCTGTGGCTGCTTGCTTTTTATTTAATTGATAAGGCAGATCATACTTCTTCCAGAGACGCCGAAGAGTTTGCTTATGCTAAATATATTGAGACCTGTAAAATAATTAAAAGAACCATGAGTTCAACTTCGTTCAATATCATTTGTTTACACTAACAAAATGAATGTTTATGAATTGACTCATCTGGTGCACCTTTGGACTTTTGAGTTGAGGACTGAGGAGAGTGCCGGTGTGTTGAGCTTAACTGCTAAACCAGATGATGTTGAATGTGTTCTAATTAATGATAGATTTAAATAAGGAAACAAAAGGGCTATAAAACGGAAAGGACCCAGCCCACAGCTGAGATTTCCTCTCACACACGGGAGATCACCAAAAAGAAGATTTCCTTAGCAAAAAAAGAAATAAATCCATTTGAGATTGAGCGTGCCATTCAGCAGGAGTCTCTCATCTTTTGGTGCTCATTTTTAAACCTAGACTAAATATAATGACATCATAAACAACATTTCCAGCCGGTCATTATACTCATCATTATCACACAACTAATCAAGCTTTCATAAAAACTACCTCCAGCAGTTAACAATTGATTCACTGGCTTGCTTCGTGTTCTCAACTCAAGAGTCCTTTTTATCCAGGGTTCCAGTACAAAAGGCATTTTAAAAAAATTATTTGATCATTTTTGACATTTTTACACAATAAGTCAGGTCCTCGCGTAATCTTCTATTGATGTAGTTTAATTAGTTTTTGTAATTTTGTAGGATTTGGTAGAGCTGTGACAAGAGATATGACAAGGTACCGAGGTGGCCAAGGAAAGCAGTCACAACCGCAACAGAAACGTTCCGGTGATGGCAGTGGGGGTAGCAATAAGCAGCAGCGTCTGAAAGACAAGGATTCGGACGGAGAAGAGGAAGACATGACCTCGTCAAATGGTGTTAGTGGAAATGAAGCTAATGATCACCCCCACCGTCCCCCTAGGAGACCTATTCATCGACACCACCTTGCAAAACAAAGTTCAATAAGCTACAAGTAATTTGATTACTACAATTTTGTATATAAAAAAATTGGATTATTTGTAATTATTCTTTTTTTTGTATTCTAGATTTACTTCTTCAGCCGTCGTTTTTATAGTAGTTGCATTTGTGGCATATTATGGGTACTTGGGATATTTGGAGACAAGAATTTATACTGCACTTCCTGTTGACAAGGTTTTGACAAAAAAAACATTCACAATTGCTCAATGTCAATTAAAAACTATGATTATTAAATATTCAAATTATTCCTTGTTGTAGGTGGTGACTAGAAAAGGACTAGAAGTCCCTGATCGGTTCTGGGGGTCATATCGCCCTGGAGTTTACTTTGGAATGAAACATCGAAGTCCTAAATCTCTACTGTCTGGACTAATGTGGTTACTTCCTTCTCAAGTCAGGCCTGGAGAACCAAATCTTAGGTTAGACTATTGCCATATTCTTCAATTGAGTTGATTCTAACTACTTTAATTGATAAATGTATAATACAAATAAAACTAGGCATTTGTGTGAGCAAGGAGATAATTTAAAAAAGTATGGATGGATTCAACACGATGGGATTAACTTTGGAATACAAGAAATCTTGGATAATAATGTAAAACTTACCACTTCGTTCGTTAAAAGACAAGGAGGCAGAAATGGTGGGGATTGGACAGCTAGAGTTGAAGTTGATCCTTCGGTAATACTAATTAAGTACGGTCAATTTATTTGTTTTTAAAATGTTAACACTAGATTTCACTTTTCAGCCTGGAAACGGTTTGCCACATTCTAAAATGAGAGATGAAACTGTTCTGTTGTACTACTTTGCTCTCGAGCCAGGCCTATCGGGAAACATTGTTCCTGAACTCAAAGGAGATAAGTTGATTGCCCTGCATGGGAATACTTCAGAACTTGGAAGTTTCACGATAAGGCAAGCAAGTATTAAAATAATCTGCAAAAAGTCGTAAATGATTGACTTATTTCAACGATTGTTTATTATTAGGTTTATCAATGGCGATGGTGTGTTAAAATCTTCATTTATGCAAACATCTCTGGACTCGATAAATTCCGCTTCATTCACAACCCTTTCCAGTATGTCAACAACTTCGGTTGATGACAGATGGTTGTTTTTCTTGAAAGATCGCAGCAATACCGATAGGTTCAAAGCACCAAATTTCTTTGTACATCAGGTCAGAGTCTATTTTTTATGTTTTGATATGCCATTAGTAGGAGTAGAACAAAATCATTCTAATATGCTAACTTTCTTCTGTTACCAGGCTCATGTAAAAGGAAAATCAAGCATTGACATTGTATTTGAATCTGGAAGTTTCTCTAGTCGCCCATCGCTTCTTGCAGGAGAAACGTATACTAAAATTCTTCAGTCCTACAGGTTTGTATGTTTGAACTTCTTGGTGTTAGATTGTGTAATTCTTATCTAATTGTTTAGTAATTTAACGTTCGAATTTAATTATTTCAGTCAAGAATTCAGCAAGAAATTTGAATCCACATTTTCTTTGGATAAAAAGGGATTTAATAAGACATCAGTTCAATTCGCACAAGCTGCACTGAGCAATCTGATTGGGGGTATCGGGTACTTCCATGGTCATTCAAAAGTACAATCCATCTATAACTCTGCCCCAGTCCCATATTGGACTGCCGACTTGTATTCTGCGGTTCCATCCCGTAGTTTCTTTCCTCGCGGATTTTTGTGGGATGAAGGATTTCACCTTCTTCTTATAAATAAATGGAATCCGGAAATCTCTATCGATATTGTTTCCCATTGGCTTGACTTAATGAACACAGAAGGGTGGATACCTCGAGAACAAATTCTGGGGGAAGAGGCATTGAGTCGAGTTCCAGAAGAGTTTGTTGTTCAAAGGAATGATGTGGCTAATCCACCAACTCTGATCATGGCATTGTATGACATGTTACATCGACATCGAGATTGGCTTCTAATAAATCATAAACATACCTTGCACAACATGTGGCCTCGACTATCTGCCTGGTATCAATGGTTGAACAAGACTCAGAATGGAGAGGTACCTTCAACCTATAGGTACTTTGAATACTGTTCGATCTATGGTGTTTTTGGTTTAATACAGTTATCAAAAATACTACACAAATAATTTCGTTTCTAGATGGAGAGGTCGTAACACAACCACGTTTCGTGAACTGAACCCCAAAACGTTTGCATCAGGACTTGATGATTATCCGCGCGCGTCCCATCCGACAGAATTAGAAAGGCATGTGGATTTACGTTGCTGGATGGCTCTTTGCTCGAAACTCATGGGAGAGCTTGCGGATCTATTAGGTTACGACTCAACAAGATACTCGTACACATACGATTTATTGACAAATCAAGAGCTTCTGGATTCATTGCATTGGTCAGAAGCGATAGGCAGTTATGCAGACTATGGGCTCCACTCTGAAAAAGTTGCCTTGCAATATCCAGCGCAAACAAACAAGCAAAACGGAAGAGCTCAACAGCAACAGCCTGAAAAAATTAGATACGTTGTGCAACCTCCAGAGTACGGTTTTGTCAATATGTTTGGCTACGTTAGTCTTTTTCCATTGGTTTTAGAAATATTGAGTCCCAATTCCCCCAATTTGATAACAACTATTCAAAAACTGGATAACCCTAAACTACTTTGGACTCCATATGGACTTCGATCTTTAGCTGCTAATGCTCCTCTGTATAGCAAACGGAACACAGAACATGACCCGCCTTACTGGAGGGGTGCCGTTTGGATCAATATAAATTTCTTAACTCTCAAATCTCTGCAATATTATTCCAAAATAGATGGTCCTGCCAAGCCTCTAGCCAAAGAAAAATATGATAAACTTCGTGAAAGTGTCATTAATAATGTAGTTAGTCAGTACTTCAAGACTGGGTATGTGTGGGAGCAGTATGACGATTCTACAGGGAAAGGCAAAGGATGTAGGCCGTTTAATGGATGGTCATCTTTAGTTGTTCTTATTATGGCTGAAGAATATTAAGTTTTGTTGTTTTAGTAAGAATACTTGGTGCTTTATGTGAATCCCTACCTTTCATTTCCAGTAACCAATGAGAATTGAATTTCGAATCATCTGACCTTCACTATTTGCTGTATAGTTATTATGGATACATGATTTTGTATAATTGTTAAATTATTTGTAAATTATTTTGCGTCAAAAAATATTAAATAATAATTATCTTAACAATGTGTATAGAAGTTTTTGCACCAAAATTAAAATGGCTAACAACATAATCCTGTTACAAACAAAACCTGGACAAAAATAATTTCGCCTAAGAAAATTAATATTATTCTCTGCAAAGTTTTAATTTTGTTAGAAGAACCTTTATTCGTTATCTAAGGCAGGTAATTCTTCTTTGGAATTCCATAAAAATTTCGTATGATGAAAAGACACATAAAGATAATATCTCTATGATTGAGAATACAAACCATTTTAAATGGTCGGTTAAGGAGTTTTAAGTGCGACAGGACAGAATCAGTCAGTATATTTAGTAATAAAATTTTAACTGACCTCAAACAAAAATTATGTATAATTATCATAAATCCCTAGACATAATCAAATTACAACCCCGTGCATATAGCACAGGCAATAAAAATTGGAAACAAATTACGTAACTGCCAAATATAAATACTGAGTTAACCCCAAAAAATCCCTAAACAAAACTATAATTAGAAAGTCTTCCTATGTACAGCTCGCTGACCTTCTTCTTCATATTCTTTCTTTGATACCCACATTTTCTTGAACGTGTCCAAAGAGGCAAGAATCGATCCTCCTATCCATGTGGAATACAATCTTTCTTGAGGAGCGGAAATCTATACAATTATATAAACATTACGTTTTTATAATTCGAAATATTACACATCTAATGGAAAATAACAGATTTGAAAGTTACCTTAACTTTGATGTCCTTTGGGGCTAGACGTCTTACTTCACCCAATAGTCTATCTCCAAATCCCTAAAAATAAATAAATTCGTATGTTTGGTTAAACTAGATTGTATTTCACGCAGTTGAAAATATACTTCGAACAGCCTACCTTAAATAATGTTGATCCGCCAGATAAAACAATATTTTGGTAAAGGATTTTTCGAAGGTCCGTGTCAGATTTTTGAATCGCAAATAATAAAACTTCGTGCATAGCTTCACATTCTTCTCCAATCAGATCTGGACGGAACAAAACTTCAGGAGCTCGAAACCGGGCTGGACCAATCTGAAGATTAAATTTACTTATTATAAGTTTCCAGTTTTAGTATCTCATTTTTTGTGATTATTTCTGTACAAAATAAATAAAAATGATCTTACATCTAAGCTACTTCCATCAGGCAGCTTGTAAATTCTTTTCTCAGCCTCACTTGATTCATCTTTGACAGGATTAGTCGATAAGTAACACTCTTTTTCTTTAATCGTTCTAACGATTTCAAACTCTGATGAGGTTCTAAAATTGATCCCTTCTTTCCGCAACAAGAATCTAAAATCACATTAAAAATATCATAACTTTGGAACCCAACTCATGCCATTAAAAAATTTATATCTGAATAGAAAGACTTGCCTTAAGTATCGCGTAACATCACGACCTGCTATATCAATTCTCATGATGCTATGTGGTAGTGCAAATCCTTCATAAATAGGCACAGCATGTGAAACACCATCTCCGGCATCTAGAACCACTCCGGTGGTTCTTCCTGTTGCATATCTTTATAAATTATGGGATGTTACTATTTTGCAAGACTTAGAATTACAAACAGACTATATAAATAAAGACTTACAAACTAAGAACAGCTTGCATGGATAGAAACAAGGCTGGTGCGTTCAAAGTTTCAAAGAAGATCTCGGCTGACTTTTCTCTGTTGCGTCTAGGATTTAAGGGCGCCTCGGTTAATAGAACAGGATGCTGTATAAATAGAGAGATGGTAATAATTACAAACTGTTTTATTGATAAATATGATTGTTTCCAAGTGTAATACCTCTTCAGAGAAAGTTTGTAGCTGATCTTTGCTAAAAATGTACTGCCATATTCTTTCCATGTCATTCCAGTCAGTCACAACTCCGTGTTCCATCGGATATTTGATTGCCAAAAGGCCCCGATGTTCTTCAGCTTTTGGTCCGATGAAAAGATCACCTTCCAAAGCACCAGCCATTACTCGAACATGTTTTGGACGCCCCACACTAACAGTAGTAAAAACAGTTAGCCCCGAGTCAACAATTCACAAAATCTTAAAACTTAATCTTAAACTTAAAACTCCGAAAAATAGAGTTGTTTATTTTCTTACTAATTGGGAAATCGACATTTAGGTATTTGATCACCAGCAAATCCGGCCTTAATGATCCCTGACCCCTATAATATACAAATACCATAAAACACATTACAAGTCATTAACACAGATGTCAACAAACAATAGAAGAAGTTCTTTATTCTTACATTATCGATGACAACAGGCTGGTTAACCAACTCCATCACTTGGCAGTTTGATGATCAGCGTTTATTGTTGGAATATTCCGCTGCTATGTTCCACCGTCTGCAATAAAATAGAATTTAAAATAAAATAAAATTGGAAGCTGTCGACAATATAAGAACAATGACCAAATTACCAACAACAAAACAATCAAGTTTTGAATTTTGTCACTATAGAAGTAATGTGTAATGCACATCCTATGCTTAGTTATAATTAATATTTAATCATGAATACTTGTCATTTTAATTTTAAAGTAATACATAAATTACAAATTATAAATTGTGCATCAAGAATTTCGGAAAGATGTTCAATGTTTATTTACTACATTTACATGCTATTTACCTGTAGAGAGTGTCTACTCTTTCAGCAGGGGCTTGTCGAGCGTCTGACGAGGTCAGGGGTTGAGCTTGCGACCTTTGTCATCAACTGAGAAGAAGGGTAATAGACAAATGATTAATCAAGAACGGCTAAATTAATTAATTCTGTGTGTTCTGTCTGTGAAGGTGTAACTGCTTTTGACAAGTCGGAATATGCCGGGTGATGACTCATACTCATTTTCTCTATGACTTTTATTCTCATCATTCTTTTCATTTTTTGACAGATGACTATTTAATTTAACTGTGTTTTAGTTTTAGTATTTGAAATTCTTAAATCAAACCAATTTAAGTAGTTTGATTGATCAAGTTTTTTGAAAGAAATGCATTTAAATATTTTAGGAGTTTTAGAAAATAAATTTTGAAATTATAGCATCCTGCATACTGAAATAAAATATATTTGGTTTCCCTTCACATCAAATCAAGTTCACAAAGTTAATTATCATTTAAACTCATTTAAGTAAGATTTACGTTTGTCAAAAAACCGGGAATGAGAATAAAGATAGATGGCTTGCTGGTCTATGCGCTGGTGTCATATTTGAGGCGGAGTAACATAGTACCTTGATGTTTTTTAGAAGAAGAGCATCTCGGACTCGGAGCTAACTAGTATAAAAAACAGAGACCGAGGGAGATTAAATAAAATAAATGTATTTCTATCTAACCAAGTGTAGTGAATAATAAATATTATAGAATAAATATATTATAATTAATAAGTGCGACATACTGGAGATGACTACAGGGGACTCGGACTCACAGTCCTCTCGAGGGGGGGACAGTGACGGACCCACAACAGAAGAAATCCCCGTCGAAAATCATTTCCATTCGGGCCCGGGTGAGAATAATCATTCGTCGGAGAATGGCACCAATAAAGAGCCCCCAGTCCCCCCTTCCACCACATTAGTTAGTAAACCCAAGAGGATTGACCTCGCTGCCCTCGCAAAGATTGTACAAGTGGCCAATATAGCACCGCAGGCAACAAGAGATCAAATGCAAGCCCTTTTCGGCTATTTAGGCAAGATAGAGGACTTGAGGCTGTATCCAACTATGTGAGTTATTACTAATCGTTGTTAATAAACGTCATTAATACTGACAATTAATAATGTTTCATTTCGTTTTTCAGAGATCTAGGTATGCAACACACGTCTAAAATATGCTTCGTGAAATTTTACGAGAGTTCAAGTGTTGGTGTTGCTCAGCACCTGACTAATACTGTCTTTGTTGATAGGGCCCTTATTGTCATCCCTTATATCGGACGTAAGTTAAAATTGTTACTCTTTTAAAAGTAATTGTGTGTTTCTTATTAATAATCATGTTTTGATTATTCCTTTAGCTGATATACCTGACGAGTCCAAGGCATTAGAGTTACTAGGAAGTGGAACTCTGTTACCTGGAATAGCTGACCCTAAACTTCCCCAGCATGTGACAAGTCAGGTATTTAACTATGGATATTTAAATCATCATCATCATCATATGCAAGTTGATTTAGAAATTGGAGTTCTATCTTGTTTATTATTCATTTTTACAGCTGGAAGGAATCCCCCCTCTTCAAGTTGTTGTAACAAAAGATGTAAAGTTACAAGAGAATCAACTCCCAGTATATCCAAACTTACCTCCTACATTTGATTCTCGAAGAATAGAAGAAATACGTCGAACCATCATGCTGGCAAATCTGGATCCAGAGGTAATATTCATTATTCGAAATGATTATTTTGATCAAGAAATGTGTAAGAGGTGGTTTTAAACGGATTTTATTTCAGGTGCCAGTAACCGATGTGGTGGAGTTCTGTAGCTGTGCTGGAGAAGTCAAGTATTTTCGATTATGTACAAGAGATAACGACCCAATTCATTATGCTTTGGTGGAGTTTACCGAGCAACCTTCAGTCCTAGACGCTTTGAAGTTAAATGGAACCTCCCTGGGCTCGAAATTTGTTAAGTAAGTGAAAACATTGAAAATTATTTAATTTTGCTTATGTCTGACATTCAGTTGCATCAGTGTTTTCGGAACGTAATGACAATCTGCTTTGTTATATAATGCCTGTGTCTTTTGAGCCGACATGATGGTAATTAGAAGAAGGAGGTTGACTGTGATCGACGATTCTAAAGATTGCAATTGGACTGTGACATCTCGTTGGATATGCGAGGAGGAGTTAAGAACCACATGAGAGTAGATTTAGTTGAGATAATTGCATCATATTCTACTTTGGCACATCCATGGCTACTTACCTAAGTTTTCTTAAGTTTTACAGCGTATTCATGAAACCTATTCTTCAACTACAGTTTCGAGAAGGATTTCCAGCAGCCTACCATCCGTTTTGGTTTAAAATTCCTGCTAGCTTTAAGGGTATTATTATGAGCGATAAAATTTGTAATGCGGCTCGTGAGGTGTTCAGTTTTCTTTCATCAAGAGTGATGATTTAAAAAAGCATCAAAATGATGACGTGCGTTTGTTTTTTTGTTTGTTCTGTGTGTGTTAAGGCACAGTCTGAATAGCGGCTAGGCGGATCCTCGCCCCTCTCTCTCTAGGTGTAACTTGACTTGCCAGTCGCGTAGAAGTGAGTACTTCCACAATAATACATTGCCCAATGTTCTCGTTTCATAATGATTCATACCATGTGGTGACAAATGGTACTTGCCACCACTTGTACTGTAAGTTAAATGAAACTTCAAGCTAAGGGAATATTTTTATTTTCGTCTGTCACGTCCAGTTGTTCACTTCCTAAAATATCATATTAGTCTCATCACTAATTCAACTTTTTCGAATGAATTTAGGGTCTACCATGCCACTCAAGCTATCATTAAACCTCAAGCTAAGACGAATGAAGCCGCCCAGCAGGAAATCGAAGAAGCCATGTCCCGTCAAGCACATAATCTACTTGCTCATGGACTTGATGGTAAGAAGCTTTAAATCAGATGATGCATATAATATACTTAGAAAATACTAATTATATTTTGCTATAATTTTAATAGGCCCGTCATCAAAAGAGAAAAGAAGAAGCCGGAGTATATCCAGAGGTAGGCACTCAGGAACGAGGCTGAAATCCAGATCTAGAAGCCGTCGTCGCTCAAGGTCACGTAGTAGAAGAATTAAGCGATCCCGTTCAGTTTCCAGGTTCGTAATTTTCTATTCAGATTGAGAAAAACCATTATGCGTTGAAATCCTTATAATACATTCTTTGTTGTTATGTTTTAGAAGCAGAAGTATAAGCCGTGGAAGAGTTCGCAGAAGTAGAAGTCGGGGTAGAGTTCGTCGCAGGTAAAATATTATATTTAAATGTGCAAAGTTTATATTTGAATTGTAAAGCATTATAAAAAAATAACTAATAATCTTGTTTACAGTCCGAGAAGAACTCATAGAAGTAAAAGCAGGGAAAGAACCCGCCGTAGCACGAGTCGATCCCATCGTTCGAAGCGTTCAGGATCCAAAAAGCGATCAAAAAAGTCCAAAAAAGATAAGGACAAAGATAAAGATCGGAGCCGAGCAGAAGAGAAAGAGCGGATAAAGGATCGTGATAATTAAAAAATCTCATACTCTTATGTATTCAAATGTAACATCTATGAACACGTATAGTACAATTTACGTGTTGATTGATCCGTTTAGACTGTATCAGCTAACTGTTCTTCCCAGAGAACTTAAAATGAGCATATATTATTATATTAACAATTCTTTTTTATGGGCATAATTTCAGAGATCAGTAAGTTAATTCAGTTTTTGATTTGAAATAAAAGGCATTATAGCTGTATTGAAACTAGCTATAGCAGTTCTTTCTATTTCGTTCATTTTCTCCAAAAAATGCATGTGGAGATTATGATTAGCAAAATGTCAAAATTGTGTCTCTTACCCTGTACTAGTTTTATATGTGTTTATTTTAAATATTTATGTGTTGCCCGAAATTAAAATAATGACATTTCTCTCATTACTCACGACGATTATTATGAATTACTACACTGATAACTAAATACTATCTTGTTTTTATGCTAATACTAATTTGTGTATAAATCAAAGCTAAGTTTCATATAAGACATGAAATGTTCAAAGCAGAGGTGTAACCGTTCACACCAATCGATCGTTCCGATCGTTCAGCCGATACTAAATCGTTCGTTCAGTTCGTTCTTTTGCTGAACGGAATTATGCAACCGTTCGTTCCGT
>JAQGBQ010001259.1:0-12583 GCA_034698485.1 Vertagopus arboreus
TCCTGTCTTTTGTTTAAGAAACGGCTGAGAAATAAACTCCTAAACATGGCTCATTATATATGGTACACCCTACGTACATGCTTCTAGAGGGTTTAAAAATCGGTTCGTTGGGATTTTAATCGAAGTGGATTTTGAATTTTAATCGAATATTAGGAATGCAATCAAGAGTTTAAACCCAAGTTGTCAAAAAAATGAAAACTGCACACGTACATATTATTACTGACCAATGCAATATCCTCATAGATAGATAAAGATAAGACAATGAACAAGATTAGGATAGTTTTCTGAAAAATAAAAAATCAGTATTTACAAATGTATTATGTAGTATGTAGTAACTTTAAACAAACAAAAAAAAACAAAAAATGAGGTGCAGGTGTGGTTGATTTGATTTGCAGGTGTCGATTCCCGATAAGGTCCATGTTAAATTGAATACGTGATGGAATTTCTTGATAAGAACAAGAACAAAATTATTATATCGATTTTCATAAACTAAATGACAATTTATAAATAAAAGTATACATAAATATGTTACAGCTAAAACGAGTTTAACACTTCCTAGGACTTCTTGTCAGTATAATTACTTGTAGGTTTTATATGTATTAGAATCTCCAAAAAATCCATGATTTATTTCTAGAGTAGATTATTTAAAAATGATTTTTGATAAAGTACAGTTATTTCAGATACATTATATCTATAAGAACGACATACTTTCTTGAATAGAATTATTCACCCCTTTCTTAAAATAGTTTACACTTTCTATGTTGACAACTAGGACTTATTAAAAATTTCTTTACTATAGGACTTTTTAAACATAATATTGATGCTCTTTAGTAAAATTAAAATTAAAAATAATTATCGCTAAATTTTTAAAAGCTATTTAGCAATATTTACTCCAATACCTACTACCTAAAAAAAAAAAATTATTCGTCACCCAAAACTCATAATTGACTGGGAATTTCTATAACATTTTTGTTTTCAATTTACATAAAATGTGCTTTAGCATGGCCATTAATAACAAATTAATTTATGCATGTATTTGATAACTATATCATACCAAAAAGTGTGATCAATCTATAATTTTTATTGTTAATTTTTTTTATTATAAATATCGAAATTGTAAAAACTTTTGTAAGAGAAGTCAACATTTTGTACTCAGGAATGACAAATACATAAATAAAGGCCATCAATCAATCAATCAATCAAAATAGACATAATTTTAAAATTAAAATCTCACCTTGCATTTGTTGCTCAGATATTTATTGTTTACAATATCTTAATTTCGAGTTTCATTTCAAAATATTGGTTAAAATTATTTAAATCACACTTCAGCAGATTTATGAGTAAATTATCGGCGTTCAGAATTCCATAATAATAACTTTAAATTAAAAATTGAATTTAGGTGCAACCTAATCTTTGAAGAATTCACCCAGACTTATGCCTTACTATCTGTTGTAATTATTATACAAGAATTAGATAGAAACTCTGCTAGGCAATACGTCCTACAACATATATTTAGGAATTGAATTTCACTGACCACCAAAATAATCTTAACAAAGAGTTATTAACCAAGCATTTCACACTTGAGAGTCTTATCTTTAGACAAATATAATAGATGATAACTACTGTTATATGCGAGCATGTGTTTTAAATGACTCAACAGTCAACGGCCAGAAGGTCCAAAAATCCAGCAAACAAAAGTCCAATAATGTCACATTCAAGCTCTTCATTCTTCATCTCCTAACTTTTGAAGAGTTAAGTTCAAATTATAATTATTTGATAATAAAAAATAATAATAAAACTATTTTTTGGTTCGGAAATGGGTCCGAATCCAAATTCAAAGGGAGTTATAAACAATTCAACAAAGTCCAGGAAAAATAAACAAACTAACTTTGATAAGAATTTGAAAAATCATGATAAGTCTAAAAACACAGAGGAAAAAGCTCAAGATGAAGGATTTGAAAAAGAGTCAAAAAGTCTAGAAGTTTTTTCCAATCTTTTATTCTGGAGTGAGAAATATGAAAAACAATTGGCGAATTTCTGGGCAAAGATTCCATCCGCTTTTGGAACTTTTTTGGCATCGATTGCCGTCTTTGTTTTAGGACTTACTGCCAGAGGTACGTGAGTTTTTAATTACTTAAAAAAATTACTGATAATATTTAGTAATCGAGATTATTGAAGTTATCGATTAGGAAATAGGTTTCTGAGATATAAGTCTCCTGAAACTGCCGAGTTAAGTCAATTCAGAAGACATTTCTGATATTAGTCATGTTCTAAAGAAGGAGTAAAATGCATGTAATTTTCGAAAGTAAAGTTGACCAGATTGACCTAAGCTTTAAGATGAGCTATTTTGCAAAAAAAAATTTAGCTTCATCATCTGAAAAGGTTTCCTTGTAAGTTAGAAAGTTCCTTAGAATTCTTCAGGAAGGCGTATTAAAAAATATTGATTGTCAGCATTAAATTGCTTTAAATTATTGATCTTTGATTAATTACAGGAGATTGGTTAATCTTCGGTGTGTACTTTGTAAAATATTTGCAAACACAAGGCAGTCCGACTTACAAAGAAGAGTCTGAAGAACTAATAAACACGACCTATGACTGGCTAAACGTTAGGTTCAAAGGTTACTGGAACACTCTCATCTATTCTGTATTGGTTTCATACCTCACTTACTTTGGAGCAGGAGGATTCTTACATGTAATATTATTTTGATATAGATTCTAATTTAATTAATTGAGTATTAATTTGTTGAAGTTAATTTTAATTGTGGTTTAAAATTGGACAAAGTGGTATTACTACGTGAGACAAAGGGATAATCCTGAGACTTGGAAATGCCAACCTAAGAAATGGCTTAGTCCTGCACTAGAAAGACATGAAATCATGGTCGGCTCGGTCAGTCTTGTTTTTGGAAGGTGAGACTTTGTAAAAATTATAATTAAAGATGATGGTTGGATAAGCTTACCAAATTGAAAACTTTGAAACTCATGCTTTAAAATATTTGCAGTCTGATTTCAGCAGCGATTTCGACATATGTGATCAACGGCGGAGAAGCTATTTGGCTCTATCTTAACCCTGGAGATTACGGTTACATTTGGCTAGTTCTTCAGGTCCCTGTCGTCTTTATATTTACGGTAACGATTATTTCTAAAAAAAATAACAAATTTGTGAACTATAAGGAAATAGTGTTCAATTTAGAATTTTTCTCAAACTCTTTTTCATAGGATTACTTGACGTATTGGCATCACCGGATGTACCACATTCCATTCCTTTACAAAAACTTCCACAAGCTTCATCACACGTATAAGCAACCAACGGCATTTTCCGTTACAGCTATTCACCCTGTCGAGTTCATGCATATGCAAAGCGTTCTCTTGTCACCTATTTTTATTATGCCTATCTTCTGGGGTAAGCAATTTTTTTTAAATTCTTGACCTATAGATATTTGAAATATTTTGAATTTATATATGAAATCTTTAAATTACAGTAAACTACATAGTTATCATGGGGTACACATACTATCACGGAATAATTGACCACTCTGGGATCAATTTCAAACGATACTGGTGGCAACCTTGGCAGCCCGACTGTATCTTTCATGACAACCACCACCAATATTTCCATGTCAACTTTGGGTTCAATATCGAATTCTGGGACTATCTTCATGGGACTTATCGAAAGAAGGACAGGATTTATCGAGAGGATATTTACTACGGGCAGGGCAAGTCTATAGACGATGCTACGGCCAACGAGCTCCAAAGGGATATTGCAGAACGCGAGTCAGAAAATCCTTTGGCTTATCCAGAGAATAAATACGGTTATGATTTGGATAAGGAACAGATTGAAAAGAAGTTGGCTAATTAGAATTAGCGTAGATAGCTATTAAATTATTCATTTACATTTAATTATACAGATAATTATCATATGATTTAACTTTGTGACGAATAAATTGGAGGATTTTATCGGTTTTAACTCTCCACTTGGCTTTTTAATTAATGAACAAAAATTATTCTAGTACGTCAAAAATAGTTCGCCAATCTTGATAAAAAAAAATTCTCGAACAGCCAGAGCCTTGAAATTTTACCCAGAAAAATTTATGACTCTAGTAGAGTCACTCTACTAACATGGAATGCTATTGTATGATCAATTTTAAAACAAGTGTGCCTAATTAAAACCCAAACAGTATCAGAATCAAGGAGTAACAAATTGTTAAATGTATTAAAAACTTTAATGCTATCTTGTAATGAAATGGTATTGATATAGTAAAACTAATTTAAACTAAAGATGATTAATCTTATCCCGAAGCAGCAACAACGTCTTCAACTGTATCTTCTTCACTACTTGTTGCCGCCTGCTTATCTACGACAATCCTACTAATGTACATTGGACCAAAATTAGAAAACACCGTCGGCTCGATAATAACACCAAGTCTAGTCATATTCAATTTAAACAGACTGTATTTCTCAAAAGGTCTAAGGATGTCTAAAAGTCCGACTAGATCTACAGATAAATTAGTCACTTCTGTTTCTTTCAACGCTTGCATAACAACTCCATCGTTTTCCACCGGACTAAGGGTACAAGTGGAGTAGACTGTGGCGCTCCCGTTCTCCGGTGACATGGCTTTTAGTCCAGATAGAAGAATACTTTGTTGAACTTTTACAAGATTCAGTCGTTCCTTGGTCCGAGTTGTTTTGAAAATATTGTTGTCTGGGATGTTGCAGGCTGTTTTGTCTGAGAGACATGGTACGTCTGCAAGTACTCGGCCAAATTCTGAAGTGGAGGGATAGTTCATAGCGTTAAATCTTGTGAATTGAACTGATTCTGGATGTTCTGATCCTAAAAATAGAAACCAAATAACATTTAGAGATTAACGATTTTTTATTTGCCATTTTGTAGTAAATGTCTAAAACGTACCCAAAAACTCATGAAAGATTCTTTTCACTCGATAGAGTCGAGCTCGGTCAATATCATTGCACGTGATGGACTTTAAAGACATTGACATCAGTGCCATAAGGGATTTTGTTCCAGGTCCAGAACAAAGATCAAGCATATTCACATCTGGTTTCAAGTCTAAAGCCAAAATCGGAGCAATTGACCCACCATTTACACACATATATTCTCGCAGCCCTGAAAAATTGAAAAAAAAATCAACAAACTTAGGAAATCTTATTAAAAATTATAATAAATTAGAAATTAACTTACCTGTCGATGAGTCCTTAACAGCCCCAGAGAATTCTTGAGCTGATCCCGGTTCAAAAGAGAATGGCTGGAGATACTTAGGAAATATTAACTTGGCAGTCTTATTCCTCTTGGTATAGACAAAAGGGCTCCTGTCTTGATCATGATTTAATAGCGAGTTTATCGATGTGGGAAGAAATCCGGCGTAATATTCAGAATCGAAAGCAAATTCATCTGCTCCCTTTAGTTTGGTTGGTGGCATAAATGCAGCTATACAAAATCAAAACACAAATTACAATACATAATGATTCTCAGCGCTCTATTAAACAACTAAATATGCTAAAATACCCTGACTAGGATCATTAAACACTCTTTGATGTTGCTGTTCTTCCTGCTGAGCCACCCGACCCATCGATGCAAACGCTTTTTTATCCGGTGCATTTTGATACATGATTTCCAGCTCCTCAGCTTGTTTAGTAACAGCGATAGATTCCAGCGTCTTCTCCAGCTCGTGAATTCGTCCTAGATCCTTCAGAGTTAAAAAAAAAAGTCAAATGTTAATACGAATCAGCGATTTTTTTTACTCAGTTTTTCGCTGATTTCAAATCTGTTGTCCGCTTTTGGCTCTACAAATGAATACACTTAAAATTTTCAAATAATAATTCATAAAATAAATTGAACCTTTTTCAAATCGAATTCCTTCTTTTCCTTGAGTAAATCTTGTCTACCGAGTTCCCACATCCGCTGCACACTATGAGCTCCCAATGCTTCTAGTTTCGATGAGATTTGTTCCATATTGCCAGTGAAAGGGTTCGGAATCGCCATGTACTTTGTAGGGGACAAAAGTCCTAGACGGAGAGAGGCCCATTTATTTGGACCATAGACGGAGGCGTAAAAGTCATCGAAATGGTCCAAGGCTCGGTCACAGTTTGATTTCATACGAAGCTGTTTTGCCTACCAAATTAAAGTTCAATATGAAATACAATAAAAAAATTAGTCAAAATTCAAGATTTTTTAATTTTCAATTAACATAAAAAATCACAAAAAAATAAACTTACCCAATGAATCTTTTTTGGTTTCCTACTCCCCCCAAATCTAGACGAAGTGGTCGAAATCCCTCGATACATTACCGACCTCGACATCTTCTTGCTTATCGAAATATTCGATAAGTTCGCTTTTCTGCAGAGACTATGAGCTTCGCGGCTGTTTTCTGTTAAAATTGAGTCCAATCTCAAATGCCCCAAATGACCAAATTAATAATTAAATCAGTTTTTATTTTAATTAACTAAAGACTAAAACTAATATCATAGTCCATATTTATTTGCAATAATCAATACATTTAATAAATAATATATTCTTTCGGAATCTTTCGTCATGTAATATTATTACTCGTATCTTAACTAATTCAATTATATTAACGTAATTCAAATTGAACGATTGTGACAAGTTTACTTTACAACAGCCTTAAATCCATTTCCTTCCTTAACTTTAATTATTATAATTATAAATTGCTATCAATTTAATCCATATCACATCGAGAGGAATTTTAATCACGACTCCAAAACAACAAGAATTCATACAGCTTCTAATACTACACATAACAATTTGTATTTCATTAGAATTTTTCCCTCAACTAGCATTAAATAAAATAAGAATTAATCAATTGATTCAATTATTTACTAATTGATTAACAGGTGAAATTAAAATTAAACAGAATCAATGTACACCCAATTAGCATAAATTAATTATAAGAGGATAATATTTCGCTCATCTCGCTACTACTGGGTCGCTAATAATATTAAAAGTAATACAGAAAAACTTCATAAAAATATTTGTTTTTATATAAATTGGACCTTCTTACTTGAACTTTTTTCGGTGACCTGCTCCACTACTTACTGTTATACAAGATAAATCGACGCTTATCGAAAAATAGAAACGACGTTTGCAGATTGTTTGAGCCAACTAGAACATTTTTCGGAAGACGGAGTAGTCCTTGTAGAACATGCTCCAATCGAAATGTTCATAATCAAGTCGATTAAATTCTTCACATTTGTACTGCGGTCCGGATATCTTCCTTCCTTGCCAGTGTTTAGTTGCAACCTGACTCTCTGTGAGCTGACTCATTGATAAGCCATCGGGATTGATTGGAACTTTTTCCAATTCAAAGGTGTTGGATGTTGCACTTGCGATTGAAATACGGTCTGTACTCCCACTCCTTTGGAAGGCTTCATCAATAAATCTCCTCATCTCTTCGACGATTTTTGCATTCTCCACAGCACCCTTTCCTTTCCTTGGAGAAGGGGCTTTGAAGACCATCTCCCAAAAGCAGAGATACTCGATGGACTCGATTTCTAAAAATTGTTTCAATATCTTTGGGGACAATTGTGGGCAAATACAAATTTTGACTTTTTTCAACTTCGGAAAAATGAGGGCCAATGACTCGCCGAATTCTTGGTTCCATGAACACTTGTCAAGGTACAGCTCTTCTATTGAATTGTCGAGCGGTTCAACCGGTTTGGAGCAAAATATTTTCGCTTTGCCTATTGCCAAACGACGGAGCTGTGTTCCTTCAAAGAATCCCAAGTGCTTTCCAAGATCGATGGTCTCCGATTGAAAATTAGGAAAACTAAGCTCCTTCAGTTTCTTACACTTTTTAAGAAACTCTGGTCGATCTTTTATTCCAGTCACAGCTCGAAGTGTAAGGATTTCCAGGTTTTTTGTAGGAATTAGGTTCAAGGAATCAATTTCCACTTCGTCCAAGTGAACCGCTCTTACTGTCTCATCATTCTTTAATCCGTCCAGAATCCGGGCTGCCTGTTTTATTCGGCTGATTGTTACTGACTTTGTTCGAAAATCCATTTGCAATACGGTTATTCCATTCACAGTGATAGTTGTGTTTACTTCTCTTACCCACAGCTCTCCAAAGTCTTGCTCTTCAAAAATCTTGTAGAATACCAGAGAATCAAGGTTAAGATTCTTCAAGTAATCCTTAAATCGGTCAACCGAAAGGGACTTTTTCAAAAAGTTGACATGGAAGTCTCGTAAACAGGGAAATTGGAGTGGGAATAACCGATGAGATTGGGGACTAATTACAACTGGCCTCTCTTCTCGGATTTCTTCAACATCTTCCAAAGTTCCAATAATGTCCAACATCTGGATCATTCGCTGGAACAAGTTATTTAGATTGTTTCCTGTCACTGGGATATTTTCTTTATAATATATCTCCTCCTCCTCAGTCAGCAGAGATTCGTTTTTCTTAGACAGGGGCTTAATCTTTCGAAGAGATTGTGATCGACTGGGTTCGGGGCCTTCATTGCTCGACGAACTCGAACTCGAACTGCTACCAGGCATAGAATTCGAGTCATCATTAATCATCAGATCCACCGGACTTGAATCTTTATAAAAAACAGCAAAAGTTTTATGTATTGATTTAATGTGTGCGAAAAAATCGGAATATATTATACGATAAAAACATACCAGGACTGGAAAAACTTGGTCGACGAACGGTTACCGTTGACCAAATGCTATGACCGGGGATTCCACTACTCGTGGACGCAACAGGTTCATCTATATCCATGGGCTCAATTGGTTCAATATAATGCTTATAATATCGCTTCATTATCTCATCAATCGGCTCTTCTGGCTGTTCTTGAGGTGGTTGTTGGGACTCTTGTGGTTCGGGCACTGAAGGTTCCACCGCTTGTGAATCGAAAGTTGCTGGTTCGTTGACATCGGTTTTCAACATTTTTCTCGGTGGTTCTTCCCCTCTTCCATCCTCTCCTCCGCTCCATGACGTTGAAGTCGCCTCCGCTACGGTGGTTCTTTGAGCCCGTGGCACCTTGGAAAATGGGCTTACATCATTACCATCCCCATCGTTCTGCTCTTCCCCTTGATTTTCTACTATGAAGACTAAAATCTTCAGTTTCTCCTCGGCCGTCAGTATTTGCCGAGAGACAACATGTTGTGTGAATTGCTTTGAAGGCATCATGAGGGGGAACCTAATGAGGAATAAAGCACGGTCGAGTTCATTCCGGATGTCGAAGCCAGAGATCTTTACATCTTCATTTTGTTGTCGTTTTCGAATTGAATGCTCAGCCCACCTAAATTCAAAAATTTATTTATATGTAACACATATGAACAAATAATTAGTTTATGAATATTTATGAGGTTTCAGTTTCTCACCTTACAGCCGCCTGAAACACTTTGAGCTCTTGTGCAATCAATCCGTCGTTTTCCAAAATTGCACAAAGACTCTCCAAGCTTAACTGCAGAAATCCGTTAGTGTTCAGAATTGACTCGCCATGTCTATGCAAAAAAAATATTCATTCAGTCAATAAACACTAAACACGCAGCATTTCATGCCAAAAAAAAAAATTACTCACTGAAGAATGTGGGCCAAAGCATGATTCCTTAATCGACCCTCATCTGGCAAGTTCAACACGGCTTCGTTGAAGATTTCAGCTGCATTTTGATCAGTTATTCCAGTTCTAAGATTGGTCATGCAATGTGACACCAGATCTGGCACAGTGAAACGAATGGCTAATTTCAGTAGTTCCATTGCATCCGTCATCTCAGGGTCAGGGTCAAGTTTCTTTGTGTAAATGAACTGTGAATACACATTTTATTATACATAAAGTATTGCCAAACCAATTATAAAACAATAATTTAATAAAAAATAAATACCCTCATGAGCATTCTAAAGATGTTGGGTCTGACGCTCTCCATGATTAAGTAGATATGTCGTGTGACACCCTTGACGAGGGGTGCCTCATAAAGCATATAATCAAAATCCGGAGACACCATCGCTAAAATGAGTTTATGCGCCGAAATCTCTTCTTTCTCAGGTCCCAAAATGAAGGTCACGTCCTTTCTAGTCTCCTCGTCATGTTCCAAGATGTACTCCATTGTCTCTGTAAGGCTCTTTCCTGACCTCCAGTCTGCTGTTGGAATAGGCATAACTGCAGCAGACTGGTTTTCCACATTTATTGACACATCGGGGTTATTAACTTCCGCTTGTCTGCTTGGGCCAGCTTGACCTCTGTCGTTTGCTGATCTACCTTCAGCACTTTTTTCTCTGTATATTGAATATTAAATAGCGGATTTTAGTTAGTGCTCAAAGTTCAATGTTCAAGATGTTTAATAATTTAATGAATTATTACCCTGTAGCTATTATCTCTTGCTTGATAAATACTGGTCGTAGCATTGTCACCGCTTCCAAATTCCGCTGAGGCGGCTCAGTAGGTAATTGTGCTGGATCTGACATTTGAAAGATGAAAGACCTGACCAACTAAAATACAAATTAAAAATACGTCAATAAATGTTAACTTATAAATTTCAGCCTTCAATTTACATTGAATTGTGAATAGTACCCCGTTTTAATTATATATCAAATATTTATCAACAGCAATACAATAAAATTAAATCCAGTTGAATTCGGAAGACTTCATAGTAAAAAAAATAAAAAATAAAACTACTTACCTTGTTGTGTTTCTGATGTATTAATTGACTCCTTTGTAATTAGTAATTCAATGATTAATTTGTCACCATTGTTTTTACTCAATCAATCAAATTTTTTCGTTTTTATTTCATATTTGTTGACTATATTTTTTTGTAAACATTTTCACTAAATTCCACTTCAGTGCAGTAAAAACGCAAAACAAAAGTTCGAGGAATCCGAAATCAAAATTCCCACTATTCTCAATATGCCCCAGAATTGGAGAGATCTGAAAAAGACAAATCCTTTGTTTTTATTTCGGCTTCTAAATAAAATTCTAAATATTTGATTTTAATTTAGAAAAAACTTTGCATTTTAGTTTTAGCCCGACTCCGAGGGCTTTTGGAGCCGTGTCAATGTCCGTCTGTCTGTCTGTCTGTCTGTTTGTCTGTCCGGAATCCGGATACACGATAACTCTCTTTAAATTTGTCCGATTGACCTCAAATTTTGCACACGTGTTCTATGGGTCAAAGTAGAATTTAAGTTTAAAAATATGAGCAAGATCGGTCGAGAAGTTGACCCGTTGGGCCAAAAAATGGGGGTAGTTGCCATCGGATTTAGGCAAAACTGGCCTATAAACTTGAAATTTTGCATTGTAGTCGGGTTGAATGAAGTTGCATATGAAAGTTTTTATAAGAGAGACTTATTCGTTAAAAATGACCAGAAAAAGCGGCCCTAATTCACATTTCAACCATGTTAGAAAAAAATCATATTTTTATAAGCAGCAGATTTGTTTTTTTTTAAAAATGCAAGCGATTGTTCAACCCATGCTTTATGCATTTAAAACCGAATGATTTTTAATAGTAGAATTGTGTCAAAATAATTTTGTTTTATTCATTTCAAATAATGTAAGATTTTGATTTCTTAAGCCTCAGATTGCCAAGTACATTTGGCTTGACAGCGTGTCAAGGGGTCGACATCCATTTGCATGGAAGTGTGGACAATTGTTAACGATGGGTCTTCCACGTACTTTAGCATCTCACAGTTTTCCTCAGGGTTTATGAATGCTATGGATTTAAACAGTTTAAACTTAATATTTATTTAGTAATTAAAAAAATATATTTAAAATTACAAAGATGTGAACATACCTTCCATAAATGCCACTGCCGTTCCAGCCACAAAATCTCTGTAATTGTCTTTATCCGTATTTTCATCCGATGCACAGAAGCTTAGAAACTAAAATTAAAATAACATCAATTAATCGATAAATATACAAAATATTATTTGTTTAATCTTACTTCGATTGCTCCAATAAATCCAGGCTCAAAAAAGTCTGCATGCCCGTACGCTGAGGCGTTTAAAAACCATCGATTTCCTGGCATTGCATCGTAATATCTGTAAAATATTATTAAATACCCTCTCTTAAAAGGTTCAGATTTTAAAAAAATGGATAATAGTGTTTCAAACTCACCTGGTATTGCTCAAAATTTCAGGTGCACAAGCAGGGAACAAAGGAGCCCCAGGAATAGGGTCAAGTCCAGCCATAACTACAAGAGTAGGAAGGTCATAGTTCAAAAGTTCCCCAGGGGTTATACAGAACTCCGTCTGGATTATTCCAAAAGGATCAGTTCCGTCTACAGGGCTGAGATGTATCGCTGCAATAAAGTCCCTGCATCCTTTACGTTTTAAGTAGTTCACAGCAATATGATTTCCGGCAGAGTGACCCATGATAAACATCTTTGAAAAGTCGGGGTAGTAGTTTATGTTACCCCCTAAAAATTCAGATCAAGGTCAAAGGTCAACATTATAAATCGTATTTGGTGTACTGGGTGTCAAAAGTCAAAGGTCATACCTGCAGCGATAATGTAGGGTCGGGCATTTTCCTCAGCATAATCAATTGTCGGATTTATCCAATCTACGGTGTAATTTGCGCTAATTTGTCTCCAAGGAGCGATAATTGTGTAGCCGTAGGAAGCTAT
>JAQGBQ010001260.1:0-12579 GCA_034698485.1 Vertagopus arboreus
CCTTTTTCACAATTTTTTTCCTCTATCATGAGTCAAATTTAAATAAGCTTTCAGAATCAGTAATTAGTTTTGCTGTACCTATTGTAGTTTCTGAGCCTTAGTATTCTACACAGACAGACAGACAAACAACGGGAAATGTATATAGATGACTGTTAATAAAAAAAATAGATTTTTAATTCAATTTTATTTTTATATAATTCGTTACACCATTTCTAAAATCTAATGGGTAGTAATAATTAATTTTCATACGTAGATTTATGGCAGCACGAAACGGTTTTGGTATTATGTAGATTTCATTTAATTAAATACTAATTAGTATGCTCAAATTTGTGATTCGGTTTACTCTATGTAAATATATTTTCAACGTAACGTAATTTTAAGAATTTTCCATGTTTCTCAGTTAAAAACTCAAAAAAACTTCCGAAAAAAGGTCACCCGGGTTGTAAATACACAATCTCAAGGTCCTTTTATTTATTTGTTTTTTGTATTTTTTTATACTCTCGTCTAAGATAAAGAAATTCAATTTAAAATTCAAAACTTTTGAAATCTAGAGGAGAAAAAATGCTGAATAAGTTAGCCATGAAATTAGTAGAGGGAATGAGATCTTCTGTGAATCTTCTTACAAAACTCTTTAGGAGCAGATGTTAAACTCATTAAAGTCTAGTGTCCCTTTAAAGTACACACAAGTGTAAATAACAACAAGACACAGTAAATATAGCAGATAAATAAGAAAAGAAGGATAAAAGCTATCTCGAATCTTAACCTCTAAGAAGACTTATTGAGATTTGGAACTTGCAAAGGAGTCGTAAAGGGTTTGGTGATGAAAGGCTTTTCGAGTCAAAGCCCAAAGCTATCTTGGCTGTAGATATCATAAAAGAAGTTTAAAAGTATAGTAAAAGACCGAGTCAGTCTGGCCAGGTAGATTTCCAGAGTTTCGAAGACTTGGAAGGATTCGTGTGTATGTAAAAGAGTTAAGATAGTAATTACGGAAGATAATAATGCTTGCTTCACTGTTTCTCAAGAATAAGGCACGTGGGGATCCTTCCTCTCGTTTACAATAAACAAAATCACTCACAAAATCTTACTAGTGCAGAAGAAGAATTGTTCATGGCTCAAACCTCGGTCGAAAGTCATTAAAAACGAGAAAATGATTTTTAAAAAGATTCATTCCACAGAACGGGTAAACGAGGATTGCTTAAAAGTGAAATAAATTTATCTTAAATTGAGATAAATTTTTGTTAATATTATTTTGACTAAATACTGATTTAATTAAACTTTTCTGAATAATTGTCGAGCCCAATAATACTGTACCCCGAAACCACTTGAATGACAATAAATCAGTAAATTTTAATGTGTACAATTTCAAGTTAAAATCAACGGACTCTGGAGGTATCATCTTGATAAATTACTTTAATTTGCTAGCTTTAAAGTAATTTATCAACATGATATCTCCAGAGTCCGTTGATTTTAACTTTAATCGTAATATTGGAGGATGGGAAAACCTTAAGTGTCAAGTGTACAATTTGTTAAAGCTCTTCGAAATTATTTTAGATACATAAATCTAAGTGTAGAAGAAATCAATAATAGCTATTTGCGTCCAAATTTTGAACTGAATCCAAAATTTTGAAAATATTTGTCCATTTTAATTTTATCTCTAATCTCAACAACAAATAGTTCAGGTACAAATAGTTTACTAGGCCCTTTGTTAATGTCCGTTCAGAGTTTTGAATTCACAATAGAGATCTCTTGAGGATTACATACAATAGAAAAGATTAAAAAAGAGAGCCTTTAATAATAAAAAAAAATGAACGAAGAGTTGACAGTCCATCTTTAAAAGAAGATTGAAATGCACCTGAATCTGAATCAAGAAAATTCCTCAAGAAACTAGAGACTCTTCTCCCTTTCTATTTTACAACATATTATTATCATTCTTTGTTCCCTTTTATTGTAGATATTTATTCAAGTATTGTACTTACGGAGTTCAGATAACGACCTTTTTAAAGACGGATGATTACACAATATTTTTTATGAATGAATAAGAAATCTGTTAAGGATGCCGAGAAACTTGGGTAAAAAGAAGTATTAAAATGTTCTTTTCAACTTATAATCTTTTAAGAAAGGTTCATAAAAATATGATCCAATATCGGGGAATTGTTTACAAACATTGTTCAGGTTGGAATTCGGGTGGAGGTGTCAATTTTCAAATGAAGTATATTTTTATTATTACCGGAACTCTTTAGGATCTAATCATTCGAAAATATATAATCTAAAACGAACCATTAGCACGATAAAAGATTCGTTTAGTAGTATCAACAGTAGTTTCAAAATAATGTCTCACTGGTTATATTTTGTGTAATTTATAATTAGGTGATCTTTGACCACACTCCCTTAATATTGTGACCTAGAAGCCATCTTTTATCCTAATGAAGCCTCATGGCGATATCCGAACACAGTTTTGCAAAAAGTTGATTCTCAATTGTTTTTAAAGAGTATGAGAAACATAATAAGCAAGATTTAAGCCTCATTTAAGATTCTAACTGTAGAAATAATTTTAAATAGTTTGATAGATTTTTTCACTAGCCAAGCAAATATGAAAAAACCTCTGGCATTATTACATAAACCGATTTTAATAGGAAGTTGACACCTCCTCATTAAAATATTTAAAATCAAACAATAGAGAAGACATCATATCATTAAAAAAACGGGGGGTACTAATAATATCAGAGATTAAGAAGGATCTGTTTATTACCACAAGTCAAAATCCCTTTGTTAGTTCAAGCGAGTAAATAAACCTGACATCTTAATCCTCAGGAAGGACAATGCATTATAAACTTTTCTGAGAAATAAAGACAAGATTTAACAAATGAATAAACCTAATACATAACAAGAGAGAGAGAGATCATCTTCTTTCCAACTAGTCAGTTTATACATATTCACGTATTCAACTGATATAAACAATTGAGTTAAGATTTTGAAATGAAACGTATGGCCAAAATCCGAAAACAATAGGAAATGAAATGACAGTCTGTAATAGTAAATGGAATAAACAATGAAATCTTAATAATAAAAGAACCTTTTATAAAAATAAGACAAGACGGGTAGTTAAGTAAGTAAGGTGAGGAATCAATTGTTTACTTTGACAATCAACAATATAAACAAATGAAGGAACAAACCAAAGGGCTCAATCCAGTCAATTCATATAATTGTTCCTCTCATTTATTTATTTACAAAGCCATTGCACATTTTAGATTTCGATTTTAATTCAAGGCACATGTCACTTCGTTTATTTACAATCTGATTCATTTAATGGAGCTTTTAATAAACAAATAAGAACAATTTGACAAAAAACCTAATCTTAAAAGCAAAGCTTGAAATTGGGCTCTATAATTCTTTACAAAAATTGGCCTGATTTCTTAAACTGAATTATTTTTTGACAATAGAAAAACCGCATATGTCAACTCATTCATTTTCATTGTTGTGGGTGTATAAATAGCTCGTTCAGGACTAGTTAGGAGAATTTTGGTAAGCAAAAAAGTGCAATTTGCAAAGAAAAAAGCTGGCCTTTGTTAACCTTTTAGAATAAAAGTTCCGTAATTCTGTTTACACTTGGCTACTCAATTATAACGACCTTTAATTGCCTTTTTCATCGCAAATCTTCCTCTCCTTCCGACTGAACATTATTATCCCATAAAGTATTCTATATGTTGGACAGTATCAGACTTTTTTTTATGGGCAACCCACCCAGCGATCTTTGCCCAATTGTTACAGTAATTACGAATAATGTATTTGAAATCAGCACGCACTATGAAAGAAACCCGTTAGGATCACACAATTTTAAAATCAGCTTATCAACTAATGCACAAAAGGCACATTAAATGACTAAATAGAAACACAGGTAATTTTTGACCAATCGATTTTCTCATCTGATAGTGGAATAAATATTCAATGCTATCTAGTAGTTCCGACTTCCAGCTGCAAAGTTCAAATAGGATTAATTTAATCCGAGTGTCCAGCAAAGTCTTCTATAAATTATTAGTATAAATTGGATTAATTATCTCAAATTCTTTCGCTTTAGGATATACAATACTATAGGATATAGAATAAACTAATACTATGCAACAATTTATTATTATATCCTTGAGATGAAATCTAGTCGTTAATTAGCAAAAAAAATTTGAACATGTATTTCCAAACTAAGGAATCAAAGTACATTACATAAATAAAACTATAACCATTAACAATTATTGATTCAAATTTGTTCAAAATTAAGTAGATTTGATAATTAAAAACGTAGCTCTAAACCAATTACGAGATATATTAAGACATGTCAACAGCTAATTATTTCGAAGCCCTGTATGTCAAAAATAATTAAAAATAATAATTGTATTTTTTCACCTATGCGATAACTGTCATCTTAACTTTATTAACCGATCTAAATTAGTTGTAATTAATATTTTTAAAACTATATAATATACCTTATTTGAGACCCAGAATCTTCCTTATTCGGAATAATTTCTTTTGAATTTTCAATCCCTTCAAATGAGAGATTTCCATCTTCAGAATTAATAATATGTTTGACACTACTACTGCTTCCATATTGATCTCCACTATTAGATTTCCCACAATCCAAAATAGAAGGAACACAAACACAGCAAGTTAAGCTCTTTTTCCTTCCTTTCTCCAGCTTTTGATCCTTCAGAGATTTCAAACAACGCTTTGGATTGTTAGAACAAAATATGCAGATATTTGCAAAAGTCTCTCGTAAAGGTCGACCAGATAACCAGATTGAGACGGATACAGAAAACATACCGAAAATCAGGACTAGTGGAACTATCACTAGAATTTTGTCACCTCCGCACTCCATTGCAATTTTTAATTTTTTATACTCTCATATTTTTATAAAATATTATATCAGAAAAAAAATCTTCTCTTTTGAAAATGTTATCGGTGCATTTTATTATTATAGACAATGCAGCAATAAATTCAGATAACTGTTAAAAGAACTGAGATTCTCTACAATTGCACATGACTGAGAATACCGTTCCAGTCAATTTGCAAAACGAGACTGGATTTTGGCAATCGGGAATTGAACAGCAGAGGATGGTGGCAGCAGAAAGAATATATTATTATTGGCAGGTGAACTATTATAGTAATCTGCTAATTGTGTGCAGGTACACGTAGCACTTTGCCATTATAATTCCATATACCAAATGGCAATAACAAACACTTATGCTACATATAAGACTCATGTTCCAGCATTAAATATTCAAATGCCTCATAGTGCCTTACCTAACTGACTATTTAATTTCGTTGGATTGACTTGTGCCCTCGAAATTGATTCCGTAGAAATGCAAGGAGCTAATTGGAAAATAATGATGGTGCGTCCACAGATTTTTTTTATTTACAAGTAGTGGTTTTATATTGTGAAATTATTCGAAACGATTAGGTTATTAACTTCCAGTGAGTAATGGATTGTTTTTCCCAAACATGTTTTTCAAATTTCTATTAATATTCATCAGGGTAAGTTCTGTTAGAAGAGAATAATTACGACATACAAACTACTTAGATTATGCATTCACTCTAATTCTAAGGATATTTTGTTATCAAGCTGTTTGCCCTAGACATGTGTGTCTTCATTGACTCCAGAAAACAAAAGTATGCTACATATAATGTATTCGAATATTAAAATCAGTCAGGCCAATAATAATGGTAATTTTCTATTTAACTTTGTATGGACTTTGTTTGCGTTTTTTAAAAGTAATTCATGATGAAAGTTTCGTATTTAATTCCCTAATAATTATAAAAGTGATTGACAATACCTATAAATGTTTTATCCCATTTCCTTATATTTTGAAAGATTCTAACAAATGTGTGTTATTAACCGTGTTACGATTTTAAGCATATTATTTTTTTAAAATTATATCCAACAGGTTGTTGGTGTAGGAATAAAAGGAGTAGTCTCACTTATCGGAATGAATGGCCAAATGGTGTCCGGAATAATTCGAAGATTGACTTAATTTTTTGCCCCAACGTTTCGAACTCGGTTCTTGTTCAGGAGGCAGGTCGTAGCGAAGTGATGGAGAAAAGTGTCTCCCGAATTTGATTGAGTTTGGGATCGGATGAGAATGGAAAAGAATATTAGGAAGGAAAAAAGAAAGAGGAAACGACCGTACAATCAGATCGTTGGTGTATGTTATCAATAATTCTAACGTTTCGATTATTAATTTAACAAGCATTTGTTTGTTACTCACATAAATATAAACCTTTTAATTTACAGTTTATGATACAAAAAAAACATATCAATATCACATTTCAAGTGGTAGTGAGGTAACAGTTTAAAAGCTTTTAATGATTGCCGATGACTAATTGATATTTAATAAATTATAATTGATATGATTTTTTTAATGGTTCACTAAAGATTTTGTCAATGAATTTTAAAAGTAGGTAAATATTTGTGACTGCTTGAAGATTGTACTTATTCGATCCCAGATCCAGGAGCTTTATTAAGTTCAATTGCAGATTAATTAGAGTTTTCATTAGGAATCAAATTGTAAATAATTTAGCTAATTTTTTTTATTAATACCAACGAACCAATTCTAGACATAGATAGAACGGTTCTAAGTCTTTTTGGCAGAAGTCATTTTGACAAAAATCTGTAACTCAGCTTTGCAAATGTTTGTGTCAAATTCACAACAAGAAATATAGCCAAATACAAAATGACTCTATCGCTTTTTCCGGGTGCTTTACCAACCGTATTTTGTTGCCAAAATGACCTACTACGTATCTGAAGTTGCAGTTATCTAATCATTTTCTAGATTTTTTCCTAACCACCGTAAATCAAAAAAGAGGCTGTAAGTCGATTGTAACTAAAATATATTCAAACCTTCAATATTGAAATGTTTCATTCCGTGCTTTTTGTATCTGTATTTCGCATAAACAGAATAATCTTCGTTTGATGTAATAGAAAATCTGCTTTCCACATTCTTAGATTCGTTAAAGCCAACAATTTTATGCAAAAAAGATGTGTAGTACGTATTTATTCCACAGTTTTTGTTTAAAAATCATCAATTCTAATTAATACTGACATAAATCCAAACAAGTGAAACAGATATGATCAGCAGGAGCTACAAAATGCCAAATCTAGTCTCCTAACAAGATCATCTTGTCCTTTTTTACATCTACAGAGCTACTTAATCTCCTTGAAATAAAAAACGAAAAAGACTCTGTAAGGTTATCACACCTTCATCATCATGTAAATATAATTAAAAGGTCGTACATCCTACTGGAAATAATGGAATTGTAATTTTTTTAAAACAAGAATGGCAATACCTACAGCAACTTCTGTTTTCTGTTCATGTACAGATTCTTGTGTTTGTTTGCAAACAAAAGGAGATCAAAGCCATAATAAATGAGACGTAATATAACTAAGGTAAATAGATGAGATCTCAGATGTCCAAAAAAGGGAGGATTACTCATGTTTCCTTCGCTATTTCTATAGGAAATAGAAGATTACATTATCGAATTTTAGGTAATAAAATAACGACTCGATTTTTTGGGAGGTGACACTCCTTCCTTCCTTACTTCAAGTGCAAAGGCAGTTCCGTACTTTTAGGACATTCGAGAGATGAGATCATTTTTAGAGACAAAAAAAGTTAACAATTGTATTAGTTTACAGCATAGTTTCTGACACCTACACGAATAAAGCAGGTGAGGAGATTGGCTATCAAGTTCCTTCTGGAATTCAGATTTTTCTACACGTGCTGCACAAATATTCACATTCTTTTTATAAAAATCTATCATAGTTATGAAAATAGGAAACGAAAAAAATTGCGTATCTGTAGAATAAAATATTAAAATTTCCATCTAGATTTCAACAAATGTCGTTTTAAAGTGTTAAAAATATTTCATGAAATTTTTAATTTTGTCATTTTTTTTGCTCTAATAGCCATAATTTTAAATAAAGAAGAAAAGGTGTCAATTGGTTTCAAAAGTATAAAAAAGAAGCAAAAACAACACGGATTAAAATGTATTATACTATTTACACAAATAAATACAATCATGTTGTTTTCATTCACTTAAATACAATTCATAAAGAACAATACTCGCAGAGGCTTTCTAAACCAATTTGTTAACATCATAGCTTTCAGAAGTATTCCTAATTCTGTGCTTTTTTTGCTGCTACATATTCAGCAATTCAAGTAACAATTCAACTAACGTAAATAAATATAAAGTATGTCTGAATTTGAAAAGGAAGGAAGTTTGAGCTTTCACATAGAGATTTCAGATTGTCAACGATTAATTCTTTTATATTTCATCCCCATATAAATAATAGTATAGGATGATCACATTCTGTCTGCTGCAATGCTTAAAATTTATTTATTTATTTACACAATCCAAGTAATAAAATCAGTCTGGTTGTGATTATTAAATAAATTGTCTGGAATCTAGATGGATTTAAATGTAATTATTTAACAGAAGGATGCAAACACCTACACAAGTAAGAAACTATATATGACTTGAATTAATTGTGACAATAAAAACTTATCCGATTTCCAAATTTCAATCCTTAACTGCAAACTTGATTCTTGTCATTTCACATTTGACGAAATTGGATGCTTTTTCGATAAAATCTAACATCATTAGTTAGGACCGATCCAAAAAATCCAACCACGAAATTGAAAGTCAGCCAATCAAGTAAATAAAACGACTTACCTGCAATAAAAAATAATAATAAAAATGATTCATTTAATAATTTCAATTATTCATTAAATTTAATTCTTTTTCCAAACGCAATGGTCGACTTATTTTAACAAAAAAATATTAATATTTCATGACTTGTCAACATCAACTGAGAAATTGCTGTCTGTTTTTTTTTAATTTGTAATATTACTCAGATTATCGCATTTGTTGGCAAAATTATATTTTAATTTAAGAAAAAAAAATATTACACCTTTTGTTTGTCACTTTCTATTCCAGTTTTTTTGCTTGGAATTTCTTGGTGTAATTGTTTTGTTTTATTTAATAAAAAATACGACACGACAGAAGTGTGGATTTATGTTATACTTTGTGGGAAATAAGTCAGTATTTCGTGAAGATTGTGGTAACAATAGCAAAAAATTGCTTGGGATATACAACCAAAAATCAGTTGTACTGAAACGATCAAAACTATAAACATTAAAGTTTTTTATCTTAAAATTATTTTAAAATCTAAATCCCAATGTTTCAATTCCAGCTTTTTGAATTTTTGTAATACATGGTAGATACATGGCTGCAACTACCTTTAGATAAGTACGAAAGTTCACCAAAACTACTAATTCCACAAAAAAACAGATAATTTTGTAACTTTATAACGAACCAACCCGTTAATTGTTTAATAATAATTAAGAATGGTCAAAATGACATAATTTCAATTGAGGTTAAAATCAAATAGGTTAAACATATGCAATAAAACAATTGATGAAGACAATTCAAAATTTTGTTTCTAGAACAATAATTGTCTTAGGTGAGGGTGAGGCACGTTAATCCATAAATTAGTCCCACCCACAATCAAAACGATGACAATATTATTATTATGTTTTCAAAAGACAATAGCCATAGTCCATAATAAATACAAAACCAATCAATAAAATACGCAATCTCATTATTCTTATGCTGTGTTTATTTTTAAATTTTAATTTAATATCCGTCTCTCTAGATTTGGTAATTCGATTACACCTGAAAATGATTTTTCTCAAGTATCTTTCCTTAAAAGTTGAAAGCGTTTAGTATAAACTCGCAATCAATTTCGATTTCAGTCCAAGTAAATCAACATGACAAATGTCAAGGTGTCAACCACAAAAATATTAAATAAATATATTATCTCAATCTTAAATTCATATGAAATGTCGTAATTTGCTTATTATGATAAATTGTTAGCAGATATTGCATAACGCATACTACATAAGTAAAGTCGACACTGGCTAATAAATCCAAGTTTTGCGTAATGAAACTAAAAGGTATGTGCGAATTGAGAATGTAAAGAGCTTTGTCTCCCTCAAGGCAAACACTTATGAAGAATGCAAATAATTATAAAAATAATTTATCATATTTATATTCGAGAATGTTTTTTGCAAAAACTGTCAACCGTCAGATAAGAATTACAATTGACACTTTGACAGAAAAGGTGGGAGAAGAACTTGTCTAGAAATCCTTTCGTTCTCAACCAGATGTTTTACGAGTTTTATAAACAATCTGATAATTTCATCTTATTCTATTGCGTTTAGCTAATTGCAATCCATTCATAGGTCAAATTAATAATTCCTATCTTTTTTAAATCTACAAATTTGTAAATCTAATTATGATTTTATATAAACTAGCTTAATCGTTCCTATCATATTTACAATTTAGAAGATGAGATTTAAAAAATGTTAGAAAATTTAACAAAATGATTTTTTTTGTGAATTTGTTAACTTTATAAAGAATTTGAGTTGCTCACAGGATAAAACTAAATATATTTTTAAATACACGATTCAAGTAATTTCAAAACCTAATTAATGGCGACAAATTTAAAAATTTATTATTTAATTTTCGAAACTAATTAGGATATAGTTACAGAATTAGCTTTGAAATAAATAAAAATCGACATCAACAATTTGTTGTAATGTAATCGCTTGTTGTCAGAAGTCAAAACCTAGAGTACAAATTAATTTTATTATTGCATACAGATACACTTCGCATCACTTATTTAATTGTTTATGTTTATGATTTTAATTTCTAAAGCCTTCATTACATTCTAAAACACTGTAGAATCATCTATTAAATAATATAATTTCTGTATTCCACAGTTGGTTCAAAAACTACTGAATAATTCATTCACTATCCCCGACCACTTAAATTTGCACTTGTTTACTTCGGTAGTGCAAACATGGTGGCTTAATTTATTAGCAAGTTGAAATAAATTTATTACCGTTCGACCAAGTCCTATCCCATTTCCAAATGCAAATATTATAAAATAAATACAAGAATCAGCCCACATGCATTGCAACTGTAGGAGAGCGATGATCAAATTAGATAAAGATTATTGACTGAGTCAGTTACAAATTTGGATGGATTAAGAACTCAAGTGTTTACTACCACTGAAGTTGAACCCACTTGCTGAATTTAATTAAAAGTCAACTTCAACAAAAACAGGGTTTCCTTTAAGAAAAGAACAGTAGAAAATATTTTGTATATAAAATAATCACAGGAATAACATAAATAGTTTAAATTTGAATATTAAACATATTTTAATTCATTAGTAATTTAAAGCAATTTGAACAAAACAAAAATTGTATTGTATATCTTATAAAAAAATTCAAATTAGAAACGAAATTCCTCAGTATGACGACCAAAAACATTTCAACAACTCCTCGAATTTTTATTAAATTGTAGATTTTAATTTTTAATATTCTCAACAGGATTGATGGAATCTAGCATTTGATACAAAAATTCTTATCAACTGTTGAAATAGTTTTAGTCGTTACAGGCTTATTTCAAAATTTAAAATGTATTTAAAATTTAATCCTCACAGATTATAATGTTTTTAAAATAAAATCATTTCAATTTTAACAGGATTTCTCTGAAAATGTAAAATGTCATAATCAATTAAAATGTGTACAGAAAGTCTTTAGGATATCTCTAATTATTTTTTTGAATAATTTAGTTTCTTTCTTGTTATTCCTATAATACCACAAAAGATTTGTTCTATAACGAACCCTATTTAAAAGTAAATAGAATAGATAGATTGGAAACCAACCCTTAAAAAAGCATCTCATGATCAGAACACTTCAAAAAATATTAAGAGTAAGAGGCAATTTCGTCAAGATGCGAAAAATAATAATAATTCACCATCTTTAGCCCAGTTGCCAAAACATAAGCCGGTAAGGTTCCTTAAAGGCAATATTTATATTCTAAATTACCTAAATATATAATGGGCTCGTTAGTCTGTGGTCTGGTGGGTGCTGCTGGTCGGTCATAGAAGAAAAAAATAGTTGCAAATTGGATGATTTGCAGACACGAAATAAATAAAGTGCCAAGTGGAGCTGCCACGACCAAACCAATTTCAATTTCCAATGGTCTGCTCAAAGTCAATTATCTCGTCAAGTGGGATCTTGTTGTAGAATTTCCTTTAAGGAAAAGATCAAGACGTCAACAGATTTGGCCAATTTAGAATTGGCATGAAATGGCAATAAGCCACTACTATTTACTGACCATCGACCACACGTTATACGGTCATTAAATAAACTAAATTACAAATTCGTAGAGAAAGCTTCAAAAATATTTAATAACTTTATAGGATGGTTCGCAAAGCACTTTAAAACTTATAACAACATTTTAATATTATTACGAACATTTCAAAAATATTTAATTTATAAACAACCCTTAAAAAAATTGACGCAGAATTATAAAAGGTCAACTTCAAATTATCACCTGAACAAAGTGTCGGCCTACAACTTTTTTAATTTCATTTTGACTTTGAGCCCTCCTAATACTTATTATTATTCTGATAAAGTTTTCTGAAGGTGGAGAGATGAATCAGAAGGACATAAATTTAATGCAGTT
>JAQGBQ010001261.1:0-12575 GCA_034698485.1 Vertagopus arboreus
AGAAGGTCTTTCAATTTTCAAGCGACTCTTCTAAAATCTTTTGCTTCTGATGATATGTTATGTTGTTATATAGACATTATACGGTTTTAACTGCAATCTACGATCTATAAAGAGTTTGAAGAATCTCCTTTTTAATCCCTTCAGCCTTGATTCAATCACGTAAAAACCTGCAATACTATCTACTATATATTGAAAGCACAGCTTCAGTTTCGTTGGTCCATTCAAAAATGGGAAATAGTAAGATCAACTTTACATGTCATCAGACCTAAAATCTAATGGTGATGAAATTTTTAAACTTAATTTAGAATTAACAAAAAGCACCAGATTTATTTAAAAAAAATTAAATAATAGTAGTGTTCATCATTCTGGATGATAATGTATTGTACTAAATTCTCAATCAGCTCTGTTATTATATTAAATATTTTTTGAATGCACTTTTTCAGTTTATAGAAATGTATATTTTTATTTTATAAATCCGATCTTTAATTTAGAGTTTGTAGGAACTAGCAAAAATGCATAAGAATAAAAAATATGTCTCATCACTCATCACTAACTAAACATTTTGCTGTTAGAACTGTTGGTTTTTCCTCAGATTTATTTTATTCTTTATAGAAATAACTCGCACCTGTGGAATTCCAGTAAATTTAATTTGGCTCAATTTCTAATTACTGGAATATAGAAATGATATTTATTACAAATGCAAAAACATACAAAAAGAGATGGGAGTAGAAAAATAAAAAAAGCTTTTAAAAAGTAAACAGATTCTAAATATTGAAATCTAAAAAATTATGATGATGAGTTAAATGCGAATCAGATTTATTTCTTAACACAACTATCATAGACTTGACCTATATGTAAATGCCTTAATTTTAAATAAATATTTTCAATCTCAAAAATTAAATGGTCCGATTAATTAGGAATTTTCAACATTTTATCATCTGTTGTTATATGTATTATGCAATAGTTTGCTTTTGCTGTTGAGCTGCATATAGATAAACCTGTGAAATATGGTAAATTATAAAGGCTGGGGCTGATGGGATGTTTATAAAAGATGAAACCATCCAGAACGAACTGTTTTTATACCTTGGAGTTTATATTCAGTTGTTGTATGCACCTATAGTTGTATGGTATAAAGTATTATTATATATCTATTGTTTCCTGTTGCCCGTTGTTCGGTTCCTTCTTCGTTTCGGTTTTCGGTGAAAGTGGTCCTGTTTGTGGCGATGATGGTGGTGGTGGAAGGAGATGGGCAAATTTTATGCACTTTTTCCTCGCACGTGTGCAATCGATCAATGACTTATAGAATATAGATAGATGGATAGATGTAGATAGATATGTAAAAATTCCGTCTTGGTCTGCTACACCTAATAATTCAGGAAGTATGGGATTTTGAATTGTCTGAAAATGTCCAGGCATTTTTTTAACCAAAATTGCATGAAGTTAGTTAGTTAATTAATTAATGAATGACACTGCTATAGGTGAGCTCTAGTTTGGATTTGGATTTTATATGTATAGGATATAGGATATCAATTAGCATTAATTACCTAAAAAGTTATAAGCTTATAGGCTACATTGCCAACTCACTTTGTACTATTATACCTCCAAGAAGTTCAAAGAGAATGATTTCTATTGTAATCCAAAATCCTTCTACTACATACATACTAATACTACTTTCTACTATTCTATGATAAATTTATTTTCATCCAAATTAAAATCTGAGTAAACCAATTAACTTCTATATCAGTTTATTGATTTTTTTTAAAATACCGGATTTAGAAGTTTTATGGCAAAGTAGACCTGTTGGCTAATTAAGATACATAAATGTATCCACTATTTTTGATATCTTAATGATATTTAATTTATAAGAAATATTAGTACAAATATTGTTTCTTTATTCCGATAATTAAAAGTTAGGGTTAAATTTATTTTTAGAAATGGTTAGCAGATATGTTGGTTCAAAACTACTTTTTATTGTCAAGTACATATATTTTTTAATATTTTTATAATATTTTTATTACTGGAAGAGCATAATATTTTTTGGACACTTCAACAAACTTACAGCGTTATGTAAAGAAGACCTATTCAGTTTTTAAAAAAACCTTCTATATCCTTATTTTAATAATTATAAACAAAACGACACAAAATAATAGTAATTTGGAAGTATTTTTAAAAAAATTCCAAAATCATGAAAACCAGGCTTTTTCCAGATGTTAACTGTATCTAACAATTCTAATAAAATTGAAATTGCATCACAACAAGCATAAAGACCTCATACCCAGGAATGCCCAGGATAGAAGAAATATAAAAAATCAAGAATTTTCGCTACTCATCAAAAAACAGAAGCAAGAGATAAGTCACAAACAAAAGCATGTACAATATGACGCTTAATGACTGTTAATATTCTATTTAAAGACAGTTGTTGTTGTTTTATGTACTAGTGGGATGAAATATTAGAGATAGTAAAGGACGTTTGCCACTTTGCATGTTTGCCCCCACCAGCCCTCCGAGGCTCTTCATCTCCAAGGAAGTAATAATAAAATGGCCCTATCAACATCTATTCTCAGTCCTCACTTAGAAAAGCACACACAGAGAGAGATAGATAGAGAGAGATGAGCGTTTCCATAGCCCAAAGATATTTATCCATTTTATTTTCTCCTTCATTCCATCCCTACCTTTCCACCAAGCTTTCTCCAGCATCCAAAAACCAAACCATCTCCAGGATGGATGCTTCTTCTGTAAACAAATCTCTCCTGTCGACCTTAAATACTAACAGTACCTACTTCCTCTCTTCTATCTATTGCTAAAAGTCCAGAAAGCTTTGTACTCTAAATATAAATAAAAATATCTTGTAGCTACTACTCCTCCACATTATCTATAAGCAGATATTAGAGTGGCATCATTATCATTATCTAGTTAATCATCGTTATTACCAACTTCCTTCTTGAAAGAGGATTTTTTTTGAGAAAGATTTGAAAAAAATCGGATTATTCTTTAATATGTATTTGTATGTTACAGGCTGAAGTTGAAAAGGTTTAAAGGTATTTTTGCTGCAAGCGATATATGTCAATATTGTGTACTGTTTTAAAATAAATGTAAATAAATGTAAATAAATCCATATTTATAGTAATGGAAGGTAGTTTGGGTCATTTTACGATAATAAAATCATTAACATATTGTTTGGTTTGGTTTTTGTAAATATTTTTTTAAGTGAATGTTGCATATAAAATCAATTCTTTTCAATATATTGTCACACTATTCTACAAATTAGTACAAAATTTTTTAAAGTAGTTATAAATGTTGTGATTTTTTAAAATTATTCTCCAAATTTGGCCGTAGATCTTTTAAATGATAATATTAATTCTAACCAAGAATATTGAATACATTTCCTGTTCTTTGCTTCTATAAAATGAATGTCTTTTAGAACCTGTAGCTTCTGGTTTCTAACTGTATATATACACATTGAGATAACGTAGCAACCAAAGCGGACTAATCTGGTCGGGTTGTGAAAGGCAGTAGTAGAGAAGTGAAATGAGAGAGAAAATGAGACGTTGGTACATAAGACCAGATGCCACATAAAAGAAGAGACAGATTTATAATAAGTCCACCGTCCACCTTCTCATTATGTCACGTTGAGGTAGATTACATTTACATTCATATATTTATATATAGAAGCTACACATTTCTATACATATTAGCTATTATAATAGTTGAATACTTTCCCTTTTCTATATGTAGTCAAAATCCAAGAGAATAATTTTCAAATCAATCCGTTTCTTTCATCAAAGAATTGGTAGTGGAAATTCAAAATTTCAAAATATCAAAGGACAAAAGCTCACTTTTCAGCCCTTTGGCTTAAGTAATCATACCGCAAGGTTAGTTTACTCTGAGAATGTCTAAAATCGTTGATAATAATAATAATAATATGTTCTGAATAGTTTTCACTTGCTAATAAATATATTTAATATCTCTAACTCTCTCTCTATATGTATATTTATATCTATATAGATGCTAATAACATAAGCTCAGTTACTTCATACTCGAGCAGGTAGGATTCTACAAAGGGACTTCAAAAACTTTGTCAAGTCAACCACTAACAACTAAACCAGACCACAATCCAACTCCTACTCTCTACCTCTCTCTAACATTTGAACATTTTGAATATTTTGAACATTTGAACATTCAAACATTCAAAGCTGTCAACTCCATCCATGACGACTGAATCAGTTCTTCATGATTGCAGCAGCAGCAACGGGCTGAGGAAATCGTCGGCTTACTTCATATCTTTATTATAATGATATTATATTAATACGTATCACTATTACTATATATAAGTTAATTAAGTTGATATGTGAGAGTGCATATGAAAATGGACTTTTGACAATTGACTAGTCAAATTACACGTTATTTTCAACTTATTTCATGACTGTCGATAACTACAAATGAAGTTATGGATTTTTTAAAAATCGTTTTATTATTGTAGCAGATGTGCTTAGTTTTACTCGTTTGCCAATAAGATTTGGCAACTAGGTCTGTTTTCATATGCACTAACTCATAAAAGAGAGTCGGATGTTGTAAGAATCTCTTTTTTGATTGCATGCAAGTTTGTAATTTCATCTGGATGTGTTTCAATAGTTAATAAATATTATGAGATTGAGATGACCATCTTTCCTTTTTAAAGGTTATTAAACTAATTGTTCATAATAATCCACACTACTATCTTTTACATTTTATAATAACGATTCTCGAGGAGAGCCTCATGAACTTCTAAGAAATTAACAAATCTCTTTGATGTTTTAATGCTTTTGATATTTACGAGCTCATGTCCATGGTGGATTCTAGAAACAAGTTCCTCCTGAGGACAGATTGGATTGCCAATAAGCTCAACTGATTAAAAAGGAAGGCGTGTATCGGAAACCAAATATTTTCAGAGATTAGGAACCAGACAAGGTCTATCCTTATCCCGCTGATATTTCTAATTCCTGTGGCTTTAGTATCAAAGTCAATTTCCAGAGTTTTTTTCCCTCTTTTTTTGGAGACTTCCGGAGAGCAAATCTGTACAAGATTGTAGAAAGTTCTTAGAATGTTGCAAACAACTTGAGATATTGGACAATTGAACGAGAAGAAGATGGAGAGATTTATTTAGGATTTTGTGTATAATATGTGGAGAGTATATTACAAGGATTTGATCTCCTGACATGACCTGGGGAGAGAAAGTCGAGTCGAAATGATTCTGTCGTGTCTGTAAAAGTTAGGCGTAGCTTTAGCTAGAAATACATAGATATATATGTATAGGTAAGTACTTGAAGAAGAAGAGTCACATGCTAGTGGCGAGTTCTAAGAAAAATAAAGGGAAAGGAAACCAAAGTTTTTTTAGGCTTTGGCACTTTGTTTTTTTCGTGCTTGGCTTTTGGCTACTTTCTTTTACGGATGGATTGTCCTAAAAATCACACTTGCTTGCTGAGGTGAAGAGCGTGTCAACTTTGGGAATCTTGTAGGTACTATAATGCTTGTGGTGATGTCTTTACAAATTTATGTATAGGAGATTTGACATTTCGTTGCTTGCATCAAGTTGAAAAAGTTTTACATTTTGGGCCTAAAACGTGTCAAGAAAATAACGAGTCCACCTACCTTCGCTATATAAATCATACTGTAACTTTTAATACACTTCGAATTTCTGTTTGAAAATTGGAGCATGGATGGACCAAGAATTAGGCTTAATTATCATCTTATGAGTGCATTAGAACTTGGATACAATTTTTGAAAAGATTAAAAAAATAAAATGAAGTTATATTAATGTACATCTTGCAAACAAATTGCGCTCGTAATTAATTTCATTTACGAGAAATATGCTTTTCTACGTAAAAAGTGGACTCGTTCTTTTCTTGACACCCTTTAGTACAAGTCGATTGGTTTGTATGCACTTGCTATTTTTTGGACGCTGATGGTAAAGTCAGTGGTGGTGGCAAGAAAAACTGTTTTTAGATTTGTATTTCCTCTCTCCTCTCTCTCTGACTGACTTCAGTTGACTTGACTGTTTGACAAATCAATCTTTGATCTTTGATCTGATCTTTACACACGATGAGAAGAAGATGAGAAGGGTGGCAGTGGTGGTATGGTGACGGACTTTCCTTGGATTTCGTTTGTCATCGTGGACAGTCTTCTATTAAAAAAACATTGCTTTTAGATCGGCTCATCTCAATCTGTTCTGTTATAGACACATCATCATACTTTCTCATCTGATGAGAATCTCTCTTCAGAATTTTTTTGGGGACAACTACTACGGTTCACTGAATTCTGGAAATTAAACATTGATAGCTGAGGAAAATAACTCAATATTGTCTAATCCAGTTATCCGAGAATCGGTTAAGTGAGAATTTTATTCACATTATTGTTAGAGAGACTTCCAATCTATAACTTGAACAGTATAAATCAAAGCTTATATAATATGCATTAACGACATCAAAAATAAAAAATTGACACATTTTAAAAGAACATCCTTTAATTTTTTAAAAATATTTTTCCAATTTTTATCAGTCTCTAGTGTTTCTGTACGATTGATTTTATATTCATTTTTTTTTAAATGGAACTTATATATTTTTGTTAAAAGTTCATTGAATCGATCCGGGTTTTTTCCTCTCGAAGAATAACAAGGAGAAGAATAAAAAAAAAACATAAATTGCTACTACGTAGTAGAAACTCACGTTTTAAAAAATAAAACAAAAACTATTATATATCGGAAATATTTGAAAATAATTGAAACCCGATGCTAATTAGCCCTCTAGGGTTACATTAATACTTTCACTAGTTGGTAGTAACTAGTAGTTGTAGTACTAGTAGTAGTAGTTGTTGGTATTGGCATGGATATCTTTGCTTCTTCAGATCATCAGATCAAATCCCCGCATTATTTTTATGTTTCTATCAGATCATGTTTTTACTGATTTTTTCTCGCAATATTTTTTATTACCACGATTCAGAGTCAGACAGACGAGAGACGATCCGATACTATGTAGGATACACCTCGGCTGTAAATTGCTAATGTAATACTACACTAGCACATAAAAAAATCAGTACTAGGAATAAAAAAGTATAGACATTGGGAATCGGATTCAAAATCTTCTTTTTTTTTGCTTTTGATTTTCAGCCAATTCTCTTAATAACATTTCTGATCCGATTTCTCTCCAGGGAAATAATAATTCACCCTTATAATATTATGTATGTAGCATGTGGAATAAAATAGAAAGTGTTGTGTGGTTGCAACTGCAATTTGTAAATATGAAATTGAAGCTTAAAAGGCTGAAGAAAGTAAAAGTTAAAAAAAAAATAGATTTATACTTATTTAAACTCGTGTAGATAAAATAAAAGTGGCTGTATTTGTTTTCTGGGTTTGCTCATCGCAATATTAGCTTTATGTAAAATAGCAGACAGATATTATGATACTTTTATTTCTTATGTGTATGTATGACGAAATCATATTTGTTTTAATATTTCTGCAAGTTGTGCAATCTTGAAGGTTGAAAGAGTTGAGGAATCTGAAAAGAAAGCTTAGAAATCGTAGGTATATCTTACAAGTTAAAAAAAAACTTACCCTTCTGCTGGCCTGGTTATATAGGAAGAAGCTTCTCTGACATTTTGAACATTTTGGAAAAAGTTGGGTTCACGAGGATTAAGTTCAACATGGTAGGAAAGGACCGCCTGCGGAGGTTTATGGAAATCCATCTGTTTCTGACATCCTCTGACAAATTCAAGATCTCACAATTCCAGATAACTTCAGCGAGACTTTTTAAGACTTGAGGAATTTCAACAGTCTCTTCATTTTTTTATACGAAGATACTTGATAGAAGACTGAGGAAATGGATGAATTAAATGGAAGCATTTATGGTTGTAGAAAATTTTAGAAATTGTAACGAGAGAGAAAAAGAATTAAAAAGCATAATAATCTCGGGTTTTAGCAATTCTATAAAAAAAAAATTACAACTGTCTGTTTTCTGTAAAAAAAAAATATATTAAAATAATTAATTTCATGCTTCGTTTTTTGGAGTGATTTATCTGTCACATGATTTCCGGAATGATGAGCTAAACGGCACCGTGTGAACCAGAACCAAATTGACAAAAATATTTCAAGGTTTTAACCGAATATTATTGCCAACTTGGTATCAACATTAACACAAATGTCTTTAAGATGAAGTAGTTCATTGCAGTAGTAATTTTTTTGATTGAAGATGGAACATTTGTCACGATCTTGAATTCCTCGTTCTGATGTAATATCCTGAAGAGTAACGTGTATTCTCAAGCAATAACAACTTTTTAAAGTTAGTGTAATTACCCAAGAACACCCCGTTACTAATTAGGAGCTTTAAAACTTCCAGGCAGACCAAAAATATGTTTTGATGATCCATAAAATTTGATGTTGCCTTAATTTAGTGATGTTGTTAAGTTGATTTTCCATATTTCTTTATAAAGTACAGTATAAGTTTAAAAACATTTAATAATCTATAACATACATTTTATCTTCTAAATGATCTTAATAGCACAATTATTATTATTATTATTAAATGATCCTAATAGCACAATAGCAGTATTCAGACAGATTTTTGAAAACAATTTGAACTATTATTATTTGCTGCATAAATGAGCCATTCCTTGTATACAGCTTGTATTTATAATTAAATCTGGTATATAGATCAAGTTTATGCCTACTATAACTAGTATGGTTTAATACATTAATTAAATAAATGATTAACACCAATTAAATTATCGTAAACGATTAAAATCATCTGATTATTCAATTAAATATTTTAAACATGTAGTTCCAAATGTAAATATTTAAATCAAGACAAGATTTACAAAGCAATAAAGCAGATTTCGCATACATTTTAAATTGTAAATTATACGAAATAAAACAAACCTTCAAAAAGTAAAAGAAAGAAACTCTAAATTACCTGTGGCAAATAAAAGCTCGATAGTTCCAAAGAAAGTCGTGGAAGAAGTACAGATATAAGATTTCTCTCCTGTTGCATCTCCCTTGCAATCCAACATCTTAAAGTGGCCCTTCACCATAAGAAAAAAAACATCCATTACTCCACACATATAAATGTACCTTAGTACTGTTTGTATTATATTTTAGCATCTAACAAACTATCAACAAGGCAGAGCAACAAACTATAGAAGGTATATTTTTTATATTTATAAAGCCGTGCGAACCCTGCCCACAACAATTATGTGTATAGAATGAAATAACTCAGCAATTCTTGAGTCTGTAACCTATACGAAATGTTTCAAGCAATTCAAGCTAAAATGTTAAAGGACAGTTTGAAAATCATGAAGTTTGACTCTTCTTTACATAGTTAGCCAAAACCTTTAAAAATCTCTGAATCACAACGATTTAATTTGTAATGAATAAAATCATAAGCATGTAAAATTTTCATATTTTTTTTTGTAAAAAAGTTAAGGTCGAAACCGAGCTTTTCTAAATCTTAAAAGTCCTCTAACATCTATAAAGAGAAAGCTCCGAGAAAGCAGAAATGTTATGTAGGAAGTACGGAGGCATTTCGTTAAAGAAGCAAAAAACGAAGAAAAAAACTGCAAGAAATAAAAAGGAAATCTACAGGTTGCTCGTATATTTTATTCTCAAGGCTTGGCTTGACTTTTTTCATCTTTCCTTACTTTCTTTTTTTCTCTACTCAACTTACATCCTCTATAGAAAAAGTTAAACATACATTAGATATATTATTATACTTATGCCTTTTTATATGGTGTAGAGTAATAATATAGTAATAATGTAAAGTAATAAGCTTTGAAGAAAAATTGTATTTAAACGTGTGCTTTCACCCGTAGGCTTTCACTTCCTTATTTCGAGGTGGAAAATCAAGCCAATTTTTTCTAGCTTTAAGTTAATAATTGTCGAGAATATTTTCGACTTAAGAATACAGTGAGGGAAATATTAAACATACTGAACATAATTCCAAAACCATTTAATTCAATGTTATTTAATTGTGGATTACATGTGTATGCCAATTTTTGTATAAAAAATTATATTTTCTTAACTAGAAATTAAAAAACGAATTATTAAACAAAAGCAGGAATGTATAACAGAATCATTAGAATTTAGAATAAGTTACCATTTTAAAACTCTAAATATATTGTATCAGAATTTTTAAAACCTAAAAATAGAATAAAAACAAAAAAATAAAATTTCGAATTACCTACTATTTATATATGTAGCTGTAAAATAATTGTTCAAAAACATATTTAATAAATGAAATAAAAATTTCAAATTTAATTTTGCATTGTTGGTTTTTACGCTGACTTTTTGAAACTTTATAGAATACATTTTTCACTGCATTGCTGTTTAGATTTACGGGAATCGGTAAGTTATTTACAGGAAATAAATAAACAAATTTAACTTTCTGTTAAAACAAGTTTCAAAATCAAAATTTGTCTAAACTTTAATATACTTTTTTTAGAAATTTCAATTCTGTTAAAAAATCAATTTTAAAATAATCACACAGCATGTAATTTTATTTGGTAACCAACAAATCATCTTGTAAAGCTTTTCGTGAAAGTCTGACAAGAAATAAAAGCCCACCCTTGTCCCTACCTCTGCAGCCACACCCCTTCATTTCCTTGTATATTAAAACCCGTATGAAATATAGAACAAAAGCCTGTTGATCGATCCATTGATCTCTTTTGTAAACAGGGATAGAGAATCCACATTATAATAATATTGTGCAATGTAGGTATACATACGTAATATGCTTGTGTATAAATAAAAGCAGAAAATATCCTAAACAAGACACTTCCAAGGACGACAAGAATGAAATCCTGAGAATCGTGTCTGAATTTATGGCGAAAGAAATACTTTCTCCAATGTTGGACATTTTTAAAATTTCTTTATATTTTTCATGAAAAGTGACAAATTTTAAAGACAGGAAAAATAGAGAGGCTATTTTTTAAATGCTTGCGAAAATTGGAAAATTTCGAAAAATAGAAAAAAAATAGTGAAAAAGGCCCAGTTTTGGTTGTATTTTTCAATCATTCATTTTTCAATCCTTTTGAGGATATAAAATTTCATTCCATAGTTTTTATTTTTTTTATTTTTCAATTAAAAATTCGGGAAATTTCTCTTTTTATTTTTCAAATTTAATTTTTCAACAATTTTAGAGGTTGAAATTTAATGAAATTTCACTTGCCAACCCTGACTTCCTGTATGAGAATCTGTTTTTCCCATGTAAGTTCTCATTTTTACATAACTTCGACATAGACATTAGTGTGTGTATTTGTAGCAGAGTCTGCAACTTGTAAAATATCTTATGCATTGTTTGAGAATGTGTAGGAGGTCTTAGAGGAAGTGTAATATTCAACTATTCAAGGATTCTGCATCCGAATCTGTAGAAAAGGTTTTATGCATTATGTAGGAGCAGTAATGGAGATTTCCATCTTGGATTCTTTCCTACCTTTTTTTATCAGAGTATATATATAATAGTAGTTGCAGTTCAACATTTCCAAGGTAAGCTTCGAGAAACTAACAGTATAAGAAAAAATAATATTCACTGTTTTATTATTTGCCCTTGATCTAACTGTTGTAGGTTGACTTTTCGGAAGTAATAAATTGATCAGGATCAATCAATATCTACTGACAGCTAATAATTTTCAAATGTGATTACATACTGAAAACGGTTTAGAAGTATAGGATTAAATGTGATTTTAAAATAATTTTTCTCGATTTATGTCTGATTTAATTGAGTTTGAGCAGCCATATTATTATTCGAATGATAAAATATTGATATCTCTTGTAATTCCTATAAAACATGAGAAGTTAAAAATATCTACAAACTGTGCTCACAAAACATGCACATATATAAATATCCGTCTAAAACTTGATACAAAATGTGAACGACTAAATTTATAACTCTAAAAATAAGAATGACTTCAAAGGAGTAGAAAATTCATTCAGCGTTTGAAATTGTGAGAAATATGTTCCAAATTATCTATATAGACTTTCATGTTGAAAATTGTGAAAAACTCAATTCGACCATGAACACTACTAGTACTGACCATATTGGCATTATCCTCTGGACCTCTGTGAAAACCACGGACACTAAAATCTACCACTGCCACCACTACCACTACAATTCGTCAGACAAGCCTTAAAAGGACACGAGGACAATGCAACTCTTCTCAGAGATTCCAGTAATCCTGCCAATCCTACGACTTCCTTCCCAACATTTATAACCTTATCTTTATATATCTCTCTCAATGTGAAATGCATTATTTTATATATGTATTATTATTATTAGTGTATATAGATAGTAGTACAGCTTTCACCTTTCTCTAGTTAGAGAAGGAATGAGGATATGTAAGCCTTAAGGAGCGTCGCTGTTCTAAGTTGGTAAGGGGAGCGTTGTGATCCACTCGTCTAATTGCACTCGACCCAAGCGGTTTTTATCCACCGTCCTCCCCATTATTGTCATCATTTTAAGTGCCACACGCAGTCCCATTACATTATCACGATGGCTTGACGAAAATGAGGATCACTCCTCCGCCATCATAATGTAGAGTGAAACCCGGGTGTTCTT
>JAQGBQ010001262.1:0-12573 GCA_034698485.1 Vertagopus arboreus
TTCAACACTGGATCTGTACTTCTTATGAATGTAATGTGGTCTGTCTAATGCAAATAAATAATAATAATAATAATAATAGTAATATAAATTTCATGTTCTCTATTTCTGATTTCTTACAAAAAAGAAAGTGCGGAGAAAGCAAAAGCTGGAGTTGGTAGAGACATCGAGTTGGTCTTGAGTAAGAGAGAGAGAGAGAAACGTGATTTACATTAGATTTTGAGCCAGGCCCATCCGTAGTATATTTACTTACTACATACTATAGGGAATTTCCAATCAATTACAATCTTTTTCCTCCATTTACTTACTAGCTTTACTACTAAGTAAATTAAACTTAACTAAGGTCACTTTATTGTAATCATCTAAACCTGATTTCAGAGGGAATATCTAAATAAATAAAAAAATACAAAGAAGAAGAAGTCACAGACTAGTCATCTGTCATTTTGCAAGTCTTCTCTATTCTGTAGTAGTACATTAGTAAAAAAGAGAAATTTAATTATTATTTGCAACTTTGCAAAACTACTTATTCTACAGAATTCTACTGCAAGTGTTAAATAGTTTTAAAGAAATCCTAAGACAACTAGGATGATTTAATTAGATGGGAAGTGAACAAAATTAGTGGTGGTGGGCGTTTATAGATTGTAGATCATCATTCCTTGTATTATCTTTACTTGATAATTAGTAGTATTAAGACACTGAAATAAGTCGGTGGTAAAATCATTAGGAATAACTTGATATTAAATAGATATAGTAGTTGTGATTTTGTGAAGCTTTCTGGATGGCTCTTGGGAAACCGTTTCGAATCGCTTCCCTTATCGGGCCTAATAAATATAGTATTATCTTAAGACATCGAAACAAGGATGATGCCTTGCTCTTCGAGTCCAATGCGGTGGCCCAACTTTGTAAGTCAATTAAGTTTAATTAAGAATTGTGAAGGAGTTTGTCTAATTAGTATGTATAAAATACTTTTTAATTTTTACATTTCTAGCCGCACCGGAAGTGGCCATCATCAGAAAGAATTATCAAGAGGCTGTGGAATCTTACTACGGATGTCTTGGGGTCCTCCAATTTTTTCCAGGTGGGTGTGACCTTCATGAAATTATCTAGTTTTTAATTTACTCTATTAAATACATCTGATTCTTTCTAAGAGGCGTGTCTTACAGCTTGAATAACTTAATGTGTAATGCTTATACTTTATTAATTATGCTGCTAATTATCATAGGACCGAACTGCAAAGGTAAATTAATTAATTTGGAAATTGTGTTGTGTGGTAGAAAATAGAAGTCGATTTTTTAATACATTGGAAATGATTAATCATAACGTATACATTGGATTTCAGATGATGATCCACTGATGTACCTTGTCATGGTTAGTGGGTGCATTTCCATGGGCAAAATAATGGATTCTGAAATATATCGGATAACACAAACGACCTTTGTGAACTTGAGAGCCCCATCTCCAGAAGATGAAAGACTTCAAGAGGTATATTTCTCTTTGTACATTCAGCTAATGACACAAATAACTTTATCATTTCTCTTTCTAGATTAAGAAAGTCATTAACGCTGGAACATTTTACTTTGCATGGACATCATCCGGAGAAAACTTGGATCTAACATTATGCGAACAGAGACGTACTCATGCCTCGGAAACTGATAATAGGTTCTTTTGGTGAGTGTGAATTCTGGATTGTGGCATTAACAAAATCACTAAAATTGAACTAATTTATGCTAAATGTATTGCACAGGAATCGAACAATGTTCTTACATTTATTGCGTTATGGAATCGACTGTAATGAATGGTTGTTGAAGATGACTTGTGGTTCTGTGGAAATTAAAACGGTTTATGCAGGTGTAAAAAATGTCAAAGCTGCTGTAATATCCAGACTCAGCTGCGAAAGAGCTGGCACGAGGTATAGTTTTTTTATTTTTCGATTTTAGGGTTTAAAACAACTTATCCATTATATGTTTATGGCAGTTACGTTTATTTAACAATTTGTTTCATATGATCTAAAGGTTTAATGTTAGAGGGACAAATGATGATGGCCATGTAGCTAATTTTGTTGAGACGGAGCAAATTTTATCAACTGATTCGGACACAGCTTCTTTTCTTCAGACTCGAGGATCCGTTCCTCTATTTTGGGAGCAGCCTGGTGTTCAAGTAAGGGTTACTTTTAATTCTAAATTTCTCCAAGTATGTAGTTTGATATGTAAAATTATCAAAATGCGATTGTCTATATAGGTGGGATCTCATAAGGTCAGATTGTCACGAGGTCCTGAGGCAGCTTGTTCTGCTTTGGCGAGTCACTTACAACTTCTTAAAGACCGTTATGGGAAACAAGCAATAGTTAATTTACTCGGAACGAATATGGTTGGATCTAAGGAAGGAGAAGCTATGCTCTCATCATTATTTCATGTAAGGGTTTTGATCGTATCGATATTATTATTTTGTTGTTGGTATTAATTAACTAAAATGCAATTTAATATTGGTCTACTGTTACAGTCCCAACATACAAATAATCCAGATCATACTGACATTCCTCATGTTTTATTTGATTACCATCAAGAAGTACGTGGAACTCGGGGACTAGACAGATTAGAACACAGGATTAATCCTTATTTAGCTGAATTTGGTTTCTTTTATGGAAAACATGGGAAAGTACAAAGGTAATTGATACAATATTGACTATTGATAATTGAAAAAAATGATGATGTATATATTTCTCTCTTTTAACACGCAGAAATCAAACCGGAACAATTAGAACAAACTGTTTGGACTGTCTAGATAGAACAAATTGTGTACAAACGTTTATCGGACTCAAAGTAAGCATTCATTTTTTTATTTTGATTTGTTTACGATTAGTTTCCGAGAAAAGATCTCGGTTTTGATTCTTATCACAAAATCAGAATGGCTGAAGTGACAAAAAAAAACAGTTTTATTCCAAGAAATATCTTAAGGTTTCATTTCATCAATGTGCACTAGGTACTAGAAAATCAATTACGAGAAATGGGGCTTTTGGAAAAATCTCAAAATTACACCCGATTCGAAGAAAATTTTAGGCAGATGTGGATTAATAATGGAAATGAGGTTTCTAAAATATATGCGGGTACAGGTGCTATTCAAGGTGGGTCAAAGGTATTACCAAATACAAAAATTTCATTCTATTACAATAATTGTTAATGTGCACTTCTAAATAGTTGTTTTTACCCAAATTAGTTAATGGATGGTGCTCGGTCAGTTTCGAGAACGATACAAAACAATTTGCTTGATCAAAGTAAACAAGAAGCAATCGATGTGCTCCTTCTTGGCCATACCTTTAACACTGACCTCACCAGTTACTCTCGTTCTTTGTTACCAGCTCATTATTTACATGGTACAGTAACCAAATTTAGTTAATTGTTTACTTTCAATTAAATTATTTAAATAACTATTCTGACTTTTATTTACTTTAGCTCCTCCAACGATATTGAGACAAATGGTTAAACGATGGGAAGACTATACAGTTCCAAAAAGTCTTCGAGTTGTGGTTGGGACTTACAATGTAAATGGAGGAAAACATTTTCGGTCAGTTGTCTACAAGGACTTATCTCTGTCCGACTGGCTTCTCGATGCTGCTAAAATCGGACGTTCTTCTTGTATGAAAACATATTTAAAACACATGTGAAATATTGTTAGTGCCATAAACTAAATGTATTGAATGATTTTGTTTTAAATTAATAGCTCTGGTTTCCTTTGATGATGATGCGGATGCTGGACGTCCAGCCGACATCTATGCCGTTGGATTTCAGGAGATTGTGGATTTGAATGCAAGCAATATTATGGCAGCAAGGTAGATATATACACCTTTAAATAAAAGCATGTGTTCTCAATTTTAAAGTTTAAAATTTAAACTAATTGACAATAAAATATTTTTGCAGCACGGAAAATCAGAAAGCATGGGGAGAAGAACTTGGAAAAATTCTAAACAGGGACCGTGGATACGTTTTGTTGACATCCTTGCAATTAGTAGGGGTCTGCTTGTTTGTATTCACGCGTCCTGAGTTGCTTCCGCACATTAAGGACGTTGCTACGGATTCTGTTAAAACCGGAATGGGAGGGGCTGCCGGAAATAAAGGCGGAGTTGCTCTTCGGTTTGTCGTCTACAGCACCTCTGTTTGTTTTGTATGTTCTCATTTTGCTGCTGGACAGTCTCAAGTAAAGGAAAGATGTGATGATTACGCTGAAATCAGTCGCAAGATATTATTTCCTATGGTAAGATCTGATCACAGTTTTTTCAACTTGCTAAATTCTAATCTAAACTAAAGATTCTCTGGAATAATTATGTTTACTTCTTTTCACAGGGTCGTACATTGGATTCTCATGATTACATTTTCTGGTGTGGAGATTTTAATTTCCGACTTGATATTGAACGAGATGAAGTGAAAGACTTAATCAGTCGACATGAGTGGCCTTTGTTGTTGAGAGGGGATCAGCTGACGAAGGAAAGGGAGAAAGGAAATGTCTTTGAAGGCTTTGAGGAAGGAGATATAAATTTTGCTCCCACATACAAGTACGACTTGTTTTCTGAAGATTATGACACAAGCGAAAAATGCCGTATTCCAGCATGGACTGACCGAGTATTGTGGAAACGTCGCATGCCGTTGTCAGATATGAGTAAGAATCTTACACTATGTCAAAACACTTTAGATATTTACTTCGAATAGTAAATGGTTTGCATAGAAAATTGTTGGTAAAGTATTAACTTTGTATTCTTCAGCTCTTCCTCCTGACTGGACTACTGGAAGATGTTCATACTATGGAAGAGCGGAGTTAAAGCAAAGTGACCATAGACCGGTCGTAGCGGTTATCGAGATTGAAGCTTTTGCTGTTGATGAACCTAACCGCGATAGGATTTTTCAGGAAGTTGTCAGACAATTGGGTCCTGCTGATGCTACTATTATTCTTAGAGCAGATGATCCTGCTGTTTTCGAATATGAGGATAGTGATCAAATAATTCTAAACGAACTCGGCGGCTGTGGGGATGTCATTCTGGTTAGGCATCTTGCAAGCGAGTTATGGATTACTTTCAAGGATGGAGTGTCTGCCCTTGCAGCTTGTCAGCTTCAAACTATTCAGGTTAGTTGACAATTCTTTAGTGTCAGTATCGATTTTTATTTTGGATTTTGAAATGTTTTACTGTTCATGTTTTAGGTTGGGGATTATGTCGTGAGAATTCACTTAAAGACACAGGACTGGGAAAATCATCTCGAAAAAGAAATGGAATTGTGTATGAACAATTGTGTGGCTTTGGTTCCCACTCAGAACAATAACACTCTGAAAGGAGTAAGCAGCTACAGCAATCTTATGCATGTTCCAGGTGATTATTTACTAGTTATCCCAATACTCTAGATACTAATTATTGTAATAAACTAACTTGTAATATTTTATTTTGTTTTAGAAGAAACAATCAGAAGAGTACATTCAGATTCCATGTTAGGAAGCCCAAATAAAGGAAAGATTCCACCCCGTCCTGTTCAACCGAATAGGCCTGCACCAGGACCCGGGAGGCCTCCACCACCTCGGTCACCTGCTGCAGAGAGAAAGGTTATAGAAAGGGTTAGTGACATAATAAGCCATAAAATTGTAATTAAACGTGTGAACTAGGCTTTAAGCCCCGTGTTTTTCTAATACAGAATGACTCTTCGCCAGCCGGATCACCAATTTCACCGAAAAATTCTCCGAAAAAGGATCCACTGTATAAATCATTCCAGAATCAGGATGTTCCTCCAATCCCTAGTAGATCATCTCAACCAGTGTCTCCAGTTATAGAGAGCAAAACTATTGCCCCTGTATCAAATCAAGTCCCTCCGATTCCTAAGCGTGCCAATTCCCAAGATTCACCCAAAAAGGAGTTACCGGCAGCGGTTAATCAATTCTCACCTTGGGACGATGCTCCATCAACGGCACCATCAAATCAACAACCCTCGCCATGGGACGATACGTCAGCCCCATCAGGCAATAATAGTAGTTCACCTTGGGATACAACATCAACTTCATCAGTCAATCAATCTTGTCCTTGGGATAGTACTTCAACGGCGTCGGGCAATCAAGATTCATCATGGGAAGCTGCGCCTTGGGAAACCCCTGCAACAGCCCCAGTTAATCAAGTTTCAGCGTGGGATTCTCCAAAAATAACCCCGAAAACAGTTTCTCCGCCAGTTATTTCTTCTAGTCAAACATCTGGCCAAACGAGTCCTCCTACAAATAATCTTCCTCCAATTCCGCCAAGGAATGTCGGTGGTGGCCGCGGAAATGTACCGGCAATTCCTGCAAGAGTTGCACAACAACAACAACCTGGAGGACCTCCTGTGCCGGCCCGTGCTCCTGCTATTCCTCCGAGAAAGTAGGACTAGATTTTTTCTTTCATTTTGTCACAAAAAACCTCTGAGCTACATATTATGATATTAATATTTTATTTCGCCCAATCAGTGTTCCTAAGTAGCTTATAGATTCTTATTTACCTCTTCTGAGATTTAAAATGAAACAAGAGTTTTATTTATTAAAAATGTCACAATTTGAATCTTTGGATATTTTTAAAAGCTCAGGTACCTTATGTTGTCCATGAGACGTCGAGACTAAATATTAGATTTGTTTGCATTTGTTTAAGTTTTAAAACTTACATATTCACATCAGGGCGCACTTCGAATTTAAAGATATGATAACGACAACTTGCATGCTAATATGTAAAAACAAATTAACTTGTAAAACTAAAAACTAATGCCACTTTCCAGGTATGGTAAATGGTAACAGAAGTAGTACATATGATGTATTTTTGATCGTCCGTTAGAAATGAAACGCCGATGCTGATGCAGCTTTAAAATCAACCATGTAAAATAGTAGTAAGTTAGAACGATAAAGAACTTTTAAATTAATTACAGTATTATGTTCATTAATAGTCAAGCTTGGGATCGCTTGAGGAATGCAGAACGAGTCATGAATCCCATGTAACTCTGTAGAAGTCAGAATATAAAAGAGAAATTATCATTCCTGTGAAGTACCTACGAAGCTGAAAGCGAAGCTAGTGTTATTTCAGTTAGTTAGTGTTGTTTCGATTTAACTCTCAGTGATATAATAAAACAATGCTATTAATTTAGGAAACCAATAAAAAACTAAAACACATTCCAAATACAGAAGAATGAGAAGAACTGTTGTAGTTACAAATTTATTTGCATTAGCCGAAAGGCATCATCCATTTACTCAACAACAAATATTATACTTATGACAATTAATTTCTAGATTAGTACATTGATTCTGAGATTAATCATCCGCCAATTAATAATTCCATTTGAACGATTTACAAAATTTAAAAAAAAATCCATTTGCATATTTAATTGAGATAAGTAGATTAATAGCCATTTGCATTGATCATCAAAATAGTCGCACTAATAGGCTAAACTAACCTACATTTGTATTTGCATGAAAAATTTGACACAATCCCAGAAATGATTCATTTTGAACAATTTAAACAATATTTTAAGCCAAGTCATACATTTAGTTCACTGGGGTGCTCTTCAGACTTGGAATTTTCATTTTCAAAGTAGGGACTGTCTTCGCCCAGCATTTGGTATAACCTCTGGAGCATAAGCTGGATGAAATCTCGACCATCTGTAGTCCTAAGACGCATCACAGGTTGCTCGTTCGAATCGGAAGTGCCCACCAATTCTGCCATGAAGTTTGGTTCAATTTCCTCCATGGTGTGGTAAGCCTCTTTCAAGAGATCGGATCCCAAAAATCGTGACAATCCAGCAAATTCGAACCGTATTGCCTGTAATTTATTATTAAATTATATTTTTTCAACTTGTACATCCTCAAAAATGCATAAACTACTCGCTAAAAATACACTTACGCGTTTAGCCAGCTTCTGAGTATTCTTACAGCCGTAATAGATCTGATCCTTAGGACTGTGGAACTCTTCGTATTCGTCAATATTCCGGCATAAGACATGTTGGCTCGAGTCACATTTTTTTAATACCTCTGCCCTGACATAATAGCCGATTTCCTCTTGTCGAACTTTCGCGATGACAAACATTTCTTCTTGAACGTCTTCAAACGGAACCACCTCCCCTCCCCCGGTATTGTAGTTTTCTCTTAAAAGCTTCAGAAATTCCACATACTCACCCTGAAAACAATAGAGACACACTATTAAATATTTACGATAAAATTTTTAGAATTGTTGAATGATTGTGAATTTAGTGGCTTACCCAAGCCTCAAGGGTAGCGATTTGAGCATAACCATACGATTCGCAATCAATGCCAGCTAGATGAATAGGGAATCGTTTTCCTGGATAAGATGGCAATGGAAAGTCGGGGTTGACTACGCGTCCTTTCCGCCTACGAAGTTTGAGCATCTCCAAAATCTCAGGGTAGTCTTCATCGTCCTCGTCTAACATTTCCATGTCTAACATTTCCATGTCTAACATTTCCATTTCAAACATTTCCATTTCTAACATCTTCAGGCCTTATTAATGTGTGATGAGTTCACTGAAACAATGTACGAAATACATAAATAAATAGTAAACTTTGGTTATTTCAATTGTTTTTGAGTTTTTCTTACCTGTAGTCAGACTGTAAAACTTGCAAGGGAGTGAAGCGTCTCTTCAATCAAGAAATCCTTTTTAAATTAGAGTACTACTACTGAAGGATAAATGATCTTTCTCTTGGCAATTTTTTTTTACTAGGCTATGCGTTGTTCAATCGTCCAGGGTTAGACAGCAAATGAAGTCTGAAAAAAGACAGTGACGCTAAAAAGCGTCTGTTTCGACAGATATGTCTAACAATTTCTTATCGCATATCTTAGCTTGGTCATCGTCGGTTCAAAGTTCAGTTAAATTAGGAACGTGCGTAGAAAGATAATGTATTTACCTTACTTTTCTTTATGAAATTCAAATACATGAATGCCGTTTAAAAGCTGATTTTTTTTGTAGAAATGACAGGAACAGATAAGCTATAGACACATGAATACAAATATTTCTACCTAGATTGTTGTATCTTTTTCTCGCTACCAAAACTGCCGATTTGTATTTGAGAATCCGGGTTAAATGCATGAAGAAATAAGATGGTCATGACATTTTAATTTTAATTATTATTTATGAACATATTAAACTTTATTTGAAAAGAAAAAACTGCGTTTAGTCCACACCAACAACAAGTATTCAATCGCAATTATTAGATTAATAAACGTCATACTAAAAGATAAATTGTAAATCGGCTACACAAATAAATTAATTTCATGTGCAACATCCATATGATACTAATAATAATATTATCATAGTAACATTAACATATTTCACAGTATCCGAACCTAGATACTATGTTAGGCATTCAATGCTGCATAAACCTATTTAAATCCGTGAGCCTTACATATAAATATTTAATGATTACTCAATAGGGGTTGTACTATCCACTACAGTATTTAATTATTTTGTCTTATCTGTGAACCAGTAGCATATAATCACATCATCACCGAACGAACGTATGAACACAATCAGATTCCATTGCTATAGAAGCCCCTCTGAATCCAAACCCATCGTTTCCGAAGAGACTATAAATTTATAGCATCATCAGTAGGATATAGGATTTTTATATTTTTCTTCTATATAGGCTGTGTATTTTTAGCAATGATTTTGTATATTAGGGTTAGCCAATATAATTGTGTTTAATTTTTTTTACAAAATAACAATCCATAAATAATATTCAAGGGATAAACTGAATAATTCTAATGATAACGCTATGAACTATTCATTAGGTTCAACCTACAATAATCAATAATATTTATCCCAGATTATAGGAGGCTAATTGCTAAATAGACATTATTTTGTTTTTAGTTTGTTTCTTCTATAGGTATAAATTAGTTAATCTATTTAGTAATAAAACATCCTAACTCTAATTTCTTAGAAAAAAACAGGAGCCGTTTTAAAACATAAACGTAACCAAAACTTAACGAACGAATAACAATTTGGTTTAACTTAGCATAAATAAATTGAAAAAAATCCGCTCCGCCTAATGCTCAGCACTGGCTATTCACTTGCTAATTATAGTTTATTATTAACTATACAAACTTAATTATACAAATATTGAACATCTGTTACATTCTTACTTCTAATAGTGACCCTTGTGCCAATAAAGCTTTCTTTTGACTTAAAAGTCAAAATAAAGTTGTCTATTCCATATCCTATTCATACTTTACATTCAATCGCTACTATAGATAGATAGTTTAGTATAATATCATATATTTTAACCTTATCATACTTGAAACAATTAAGAGTTAAGATCAAATTAGTACGAATCATCCGCAAACCGAAAAATATACTGGATTAGAACTATCCTTTGATTTTAATTTCGTTTTAGAGAATAAAGTTTAATCTAACACCACCCAGAGTCGGTTGTTCATTGTCACACCTATAATAAATCTAGAGAAAGGACTTAAATGTATTTAAAGTTGAAATTGTAATGTGGTATTAAATATTTTATTTGTTCTTTGAAAAAGGTATTTTATTTTATTTTTTTTTCCTTCAAAAATATAAGTTATTAGCTAATGGACTTGTCAGCACAATCTGATTCCATATTTCATCACATCGTGCTGCTGCTCTAAATGCTGAAAACGCATTTTCAAAAATCTATCCCTCTCATTGAAAAATACATTCAGTGTAGTTATCATCGTATAAAGTCCTTCTATCAATTACCATATCTTCAGCCCTACTCAAACTAACCGGAAACTTGTTAATTTTTTTTTTTTTTTTTAATTTTGTGGTCTTTCATGTATATTTTATTAGTTACTAACCAAGCTCATTATCAGATAATGTGGTTAGACGCTTACAGTCCATTAGCATTACATATTGTACTTTAAAAATTTGACCATCGTCGAGTCATCTCTAAAAAATAAAAACAATTGTACCGTCTTAGTCTTGGACAAAAATGTTTTAATATTAACTATCGAGACTTCAAACAGAGCTATCAAACTATTTAAGCAATCAGAAAGTGAATTTAAGTACTAAATTTTTAAGCACCTGAACTGCCTGCGTCCTTAAAAAAGAAAACTGAAGTGGATTTTATACAATAGGACATCTGCTTTTGTTTTTCAATTCTAAAAATATTATTGAAATTCTCAATTCAAATATTAGACATACATATTTAATTAGTTTTTTTTGGAAAAACATTCCTTAGTTTATTAAACCGGTTCGAATTAGAATTTACAAAGGTACAAAGTATTCAATTGGGCCCATGAAAAGACTTCCACTTCTTTTGTATATGCAACAAATATATATTGAGTAAATGAATAAAGTTTTTTTTAAGCCAACCAGATATTTTCTAACGAGTACAATATTATATAGAATCTGTGAGACCAATAACAACAAGAGTAAGGCAACCCTTTAACCGAAATCTGCGATCGATCATCATATACAAAACTAAATGTTTTAATGATAATAACAATCACGTTATATCTAGGTACATTTTGTTCATTAAGGGCATTTCCTAAGCCATCAGCTCAACTATACAGAAATCTTTCGTTCATTTGGTATAAGATAGACTAAGCTTCCTTCAAGCTGTGTTTTTATACTTTGAATTGTAGACTAGTTAACCTGAAGATTTGCAAAGCTTTGACGCTCTGTTGTCTCACAAGGTATATCCTAGCTGTTTGAAAAACGCCATTATGCACCAATCAAAATATTTATAACTTTTTTCAATTTTTTAAATCCTATTTTTGAAAAACAAAACAAACCCGTTATATGTATGCACCGATAAAAACACCATCAAATCCCAAAATTATCATTAACGCACAACCTAGATAGCAAACACTTGTTGCTATAATAATCTATTATTCAAATTTTTATGCTTAGGTAGGTTACTTTTAAAGTGTGTTTGAAATTCAATCTAATATTTGATTTTAGAGATAAATCTATTCAAAATATTATCCATTATAATTAAATTTATGTTATTTAGAAACATATTTTTTGTTTTTCTTAAAAGCTACCGCATTAAAGAGCAGCATTATATAATTGTTTGTGTGGTGAAAGTTTGAGTCTTTAATTGATAATATTGGATTGGCGTGAACTTTCAGACTCTGGGTCAAATGAAATCAGACTATTCAGGTACACAGGTCGTAAATTAAATAATGTTTAAATATATTATTAGCCTTCTCGTCTTTCTATCTGCGGCAGGCAAGCGTAATACGTAATACCTAATATATTTTATTATACTTATAATATACCTTACACATTTAAATACTAGGTTATGACAGCTGTAAAAGATGTCATTCAGAAAAACTGCTATTTTGGCAAGTGACACGTTCACTGAATACAGACAAAGTAGTTAATTTCTGCCCATATTCATTTGTAAATTTAACCGATTTGGCAAAAAATCGATCAATATTTGATTTTAATAAAGAATGTGACGGTGTCACTAAAACACGAATTGATGTCGCCATTTCATATATTGATATTCTTTTATACGTGACTCACTGCCGACAATTTATTGTATTTAATTGAAATTGTGGGTAACTTATTTCCTGACGATTTGATTTGAAATTACTTTAAAAAAACT
>JAQGBQ010001263.1:0-12570 GCA_034698485.1 Vertagopus arboreus
TGTGTCGGACTTAATTAAGAGTGCCAATGTATGGCTGTATGCGTGTTCAGAGTTTTGTATCGTCTTTGTCCTCTTTTCATTCCAATGTTAAGAACTTCGTGGTTCAATAATGCCCCTGAAGCTCATAACCGAAGATAATGGTCGTTATAAACAAGAACAAACTACTTCAATATTCAAGTTCTTTTTGAAGGAATTGCTTTTCTCTGTTCTTGAATTCTTTCAAGTACTTCCTATCGATTTTCTTTCTTTTTTCTTTGATACTGGACTACTAGCCAATGTACAAAATATTTCTGATATTTCTAGAACAAAAATTATGAAACTAGGGACTAATCGAAACTTTACTTGTTGACACGAATACGAGTATGACCACCAACTAACATTAGAGTAATTATAATTAGTTCTTCCTAGCATAATTTGACAGTAGAAACTTTCTGGCAAAAAATTGAAAATATTTTTTTTACAATAATATCAATTTTGAAAATCACCATTCATACATATCCAATGATTATTAGGTAATTTAAATGCCTGCTCGTCTTTAAAGTCTAGTAATAAGTCATCAAAATATTTAAAACCGTTGCGAAAAGTGTTGTTTGGATTAATGTCTGAAAATGGTCTAACAAATCATCATCATCTACATAGTTTTCAGTGTAATTGACTGCTCTAAATTGAAGTATGTGATACGATTTAGTTCAGGGCATTTAATTAATATAATGCTGGGTAGGTTTGGTTTTTAATTTTTTTTAAACGAGTGCCTTAAATTAGTTTATGGCTACCAAACTTTTTACTTTGTAAAACATGTAAAAGAAATGTTCCTTAAATATCTCCTAATTGGTTAAATATTGCATTCAAAATGCCAAAATGTACTTGCCCTCATTGGATTATGACAAAATTAGCCTAAAGAGCACATTACAATATAGAGTAGAAGCCTACAAACCTTCGTGTCAATTTTTCGACAGGAGTTGGAAACAGGAATTGAAGGCGATGCTATCGATCTTATTGATGGTGCCGGAGGTTAAGCTAAACAATACGTTTGAACTAGGCAATAGTCCATAAATTTATCTCTTGTCCCATATAATAATCATTCAACCATATCGACGTGATGAACTATTGAATTATTCAGTCTTTTATAGCCCTGTCGTCGTGTCGCTTCTTAAATGCTTCTCAGCGTGTCCTGCTTGATATTTTATATTGCCATTTTTTGTCGTTTTTTTTTCAAGAACCCTTGTCTGAAATGATTGGATCGATTTTTTATCCTACTTCGAGAATTGTGACGCCATTCAATTAGATGATGGAATTTTATCCGAATACCGTTGTGTTTTTTGTTTCGCTGTCCAATTTGTGCTCAGCTAAATAGCCTACTGCAATATTTGCAACATTCGCTCATGAATTTAAAATTAGAATTTTTGGATGAACTTGGTTTCGAATGAACCTCAAAGCAGCACTGGACAATTGGTGCAAAGAATAATAATATGCATGTTAAGTATATTTCTTAGAAATTATGATCATTATAATTATTTATGATGAAATTATGTAATCGTATTAAATGGATACTTCAGAGAAATTTCTTATGTCGATATATAAAAAAAATTAATAATTTCTGCAGTAAAATTGAAATCGCAGGAAAACGCGTATTTGGATTTAAATGTTAGTAAAATTGTAAAACTTTTAAAGAACTTTTGTATTAGCTTTCGTTATGCATATATTAAATAATATTAGATGTCATTTTTATTCTGGCTTTCTAAAACTATTATAGTAAATTGGAAATTGGTAGTTTTAGCAGATATTAACGTTCCCAATAGTTCTTGTATACTAACTCGGTTTTGGATTATATTAAAGACTAATCAATCAATCAAATTTCAATAAATATTATTAGAGGTTAGCAAATTTGTCTGAAATTCAAACTAACCAGTGTTATTGATTTCTAATTTAAATTTAGAACTTAATTGGCCCAGTTGCATAAATTAAAAATTTCATAGATTTTTGGCTTTGGCATCATTTGAAAACAATCTAGATCACAATTCCTAAAAAATGCATATGCTCATAATTTATAATTCAGGCAAGTATTGAACATTTTGTTGAAACAGCCTGACCAAGAAAACCTTACGTGTCACATCGGTGGTTATTCAGTTTTTTTCTTCTTGCAATTGAGATAACGATATCCGTTTCTTTGTCAAATCATTTGAAGCAGACAGAATCAGAAATGAGGACATTGGAACACGAGGGGAAAGCACCTTGAGAACGCTTCTCCATCTCCACGCTACCCAGGATGGGTAGCCTTTTCTTTCGAGGCAACCCAAGCTCCAAGAAAGTATCAAAGTGAGATAATAAACCTAGATAAATGTTTATGATACTTTTTTACCTTAAATTATGGGGGCTCTGTGCTTAGACTCTACTTTAATGAACGCATGCGATAGTAACTTTGTATTGTTGGAATGTCTTGTTGTGGCCATTCTTTGTCAAGTGAAAGCTGCCTTTCTTCATGATAAAGAATATCCATCAGGTACACAAAATATATAATCCTTCCTTGAGGGTTAGTTAATATTTTGTGGTTTACCAACGGGTGACAAGCAAACATAATCTAGATTTGTACATGGCATATCAAATAGGACAAAGGGTGTCATGGTAGGAGGTTCCAGAAAGAATTGTTGAGTAGCTATGTCGTCTCAGGTTTGAAACTGTCGTCATTTCTCACAGTGGCTTTCTGCTGATCTCACGTAGGGCTGCATAGGGACAGATATTTTTTGTTTAAAATTTAGCTACAAAAACATTTCCAATCCAAAAATTTTTAAATTTTAAAATTCTAATCTACATTTTTTCTAAATTATAAGGTTACATTTTATAAAAACTTCAAAGTAATTATTTCAAATGATTTCATGTCTGAGAAAAATTAAATCTTGTAGAAAAAATTATAGTTTTCAAGGCTTGGGTTCCTGATTATCGACATCCGAACTATTTTCGGATTTGGCCCTGTTAAAAAGTGAGAGAAAACTGGAAGAAAGTTGCTAGTGTGAGGTCATAATTTACGAACGAATCAATCAATGGTCTTAAATACTTTATACTCTGTTGATTAGAGCCCGTTTAATTGTATACCGTTACAGACAGTTCTCAAGACAGTTGGACACATAATAGTGTGCGGTGAGGTGACAAAAAAGTGTTAGCTGAAACTTGTAACATTGAATACTGATGTTAAGACAAAACTAATCAACAATGATCCCATTCTTGTTGGCTTTGGGATGTCTTACGGGCATCCAGAAAAATTGCCCAAATCCCACTCCTATTATGAACTGTAAGTACCGTGCTTTAATTTACACTACGCATTCACTAATTAATAGGCCATAATTTAAATTTAAATATTTTTAGTAAAAACAATTTTTCTATTCCAAACAGTATTAATGTATAATTGTAGAAGATATTCGAAATACCAAAAAATAAAAATGTTCATGTCACTATCACATAAACAATAGCAATATAGCAATAAAACAAATTTAACTGACAAATAAATATTGTGACAGATCAACTGAAAAATATATGGAGTCCTACCAATCCGTATATGTCCAAAAATTTCGATTCCGGGTACTGGACATCGAACAAAACTGAACCAGATATGAGAAAATACTGGGGTCAAACCATAAGAATTGCCATGGTCAATGTAATAGATAATAATAATATTAAAATAATTTACCAAATCAAGAGTATTATTTTGTCTAATGAGTAGCTGCCATTGTATGTTTAAAGGAAACCCCATTCGTCCATAACATCGTTCTTGCGAATGATAGCTTTGGAGGAGTGTCTCGAACAATCTTGGGAGTTTTTCGAGAGGCTTTAGGTTTCGAGTGGAAACTCGTCTTTCCCCCTAAGGAAGAAAATGAAGTTGGCTACGTTGATGAAAACGGAAAGAGCACGGGTCTTGTGAAGCTTCTACTTGATGGTGTAATTGAGACATAATATATTAAATTTTAGAATGTTTTTTCCAGCAATTTCTGTGAATATTTATATTTAGAAAGCGGATGTAGCGATGTCTTATATGAGCCTTATTCATTCACGACAAGAATACCTGGATTTTTCAAGACCTTTTGGAGAGGAACGATGGGTTATAATGATGAGCAGGCCTCGGGAAACAACGGATGGTGACGGACTAGTTGCTCCGTTTCAAACCGAGGTAATAAATACCCTTCATAACTATTGTACAAATGTCTCAGTTAATTTTGAATTTTTTTTTAACTTAATCGAATTAATTTACAGGTATGGTACTGTCTGATGATTTCATTGGTTTTAATGGGCCCACTTTGTTGGACACTGATAAAGGTCAGAGGTAAATTGTGCAAAGCTGATGCAACCTTAGCTGCACCATATACTATGGGACAGTGTGTCTGGTTCGTTTATGGGGCATTAATGAAACAAGGATCAGTTCTAAAGCCAGTTGCAGGTAAATTATAATTTTGTTTTCTTTTGTATCTTCTTTAAAGAGCAGTAAGAAATCTGATGAACTTAAAATTACTTAAATTTAGACTCAACAAGAATTCTTTTCGCAACTTGGTGGATATTTGTAACGATTCTTACGGCTTTCTATACCGCCAACTTGACAGCTTATTTGACGTTATCAAAGGTTCCGATTCCTTTCGACAGGCTAGAGAAAATTGGCTACAGATCTTATTGGATTGCAAGGAAAGGAGATACTTTGGAAGCAGTAGTCAAGGCCGGAGAAACAAACAGCTCATATGGACGGGTAAACTATTTATATAGAAATAATTAATTCAAAACAGACAAATGAATTCCCTTATTCCTGACATAATGATATTAAAGCAAGGTCCATGGTGGCCAGAGTTTGAGAAGGTTCGATACAAATGGGATTCATACGGCCTCTTTATGGATGACTATCCCCAGATAATCGAAAAAGTTCGAAGAAATAGTAAGTCATTTTAGTAAGTTTAAGGTTGACTTCAAAATTTTTGTAAGTAATTTATTTAACAGCAAGTTTAACTTTATAGAATATTTGCTGCTGGATGAACAAAGCCGAGTGGAAAGGATCATATACCAAGATTTCAGACATCAGTCAAGAAAAAACACACCTCTGCACAAACGATGTGCATTCATCATGTCAAGGAAACCGGTGCTAAGGGTACCGTATGGATTTGCATTCCCTAAGAATTCATCACTGAAGCAAGTATTCGATCCCATGTAAGAAGACTCTTTACATATTTCTACGAACATAACTTTTAATAATTGAATAATATAATATTCTTTGGTTTGCAGAATGGACAAACTTACAAAGGCAGGATTGTTTGACTACTGGAAACGGCAGGACTTACCTGTAAAGGACCCTTGCTCAGCAGATTCCGATTTCCGTGAGCGACAACTTCGAAACGGAGATTTGGAATCAACCTACATACTTTGTGGCTCTGGATATCTGCTTGCATTCATATCCTTCATTTGTGAATGCATGCACAAGTTTATATTCAACCGCAAGAGTATAAGCCTATTTTTAATTCAAAATTAATCACTGCATTTTATGTCATACTAAACAAGTTGGTTTATTTATTTCAGTGGCTGGACAATTGGTACCCGCAGAAAAACCGCTTGGATTCTACAAGGGTAACTTGTCCGTACCTGGAGCTCCTACATTCTTTGACACTGACAAATTCTTGAAGAATATCAACGGAAGGGACTATGTAGTGATGAAAACACCGGATGGACGGACCCGTCTTGTTCCAAAGCAAGACGGGTTACAAGCTCTTCAACCCGTATACAACCCTCCTCCCCCAATATCATATTCGTACATGTCATAAACAAACACGACTTTGGATGACCGTCGTCATACATTTCAGTGTTTTTTGTGCAAGTTATACATTTAAGATTACATGTTACCTGTATTAAGTCATCTAATTATTTTTAGGTCATCACCTTGAACTGTAAAATTAAGGTGAATATTTTTTATGGAGCCGATTGCAAAACCTGACAGATGTCAAGCATATGATTATGACAAAATCCATCTTGATTTACAGTTCTTGACCTAATGTATCATATTTTTTCATTAATCGGTTGATTGTATTATTACAGATGTCAATATTTATCTTTTAGATTAAGGCTTGAATAAATTATTACTATAAAATAATTAGTCTTTCTCGTCGTGAATACGAAATTGTAAATTGGTACCTGTGCACATCAGTGTTATGTAATTTATAATTCCAAAACTCTTCATGCAGTACTGATACGGACTAAATAATACCTTCGGTATTGTATTGAAATATTATAGATGAAACCAATGAGCTTAACCAAATTTATTATTCGTAAATATCTCTAAACATTACTGATATTACTATACCTAATGTGTATAAATTAAAATGTGTACTTTGGTAATCGGTGGTAATAGGTACTAGGTACTTAATAAAACGTAAGTATAATTCATGCATTGACGAGCTGGACGGGGGTCGTCAGATGCGAGGAGAATGGGTATCACCGACACTGCCTAAATAAGTATTACAAATACAGGAATTATTATATTGTAATACTGTAGTAAAGGATAAAATCTTTTTGATCTCACCAAATCACAATCATCTCGTTAGTGATTATATTACAGGTTATTACTGTGTGCGTCAAAAATCTGTGATGTAAAACAAATTCATGTGATTTCAATGTTTCATTAAAAGTACTAATAGCATAACATATGGTTTGTGGAATTTTTTTTGAAAATAAAATAATCATAATTAACTTTGCTAGATGATATCATGTCAATTGGCATTTTACATTAAAAAAAATTCTTGAACTTCTAACATCAATAATTTGCAAAATTATTTATTATCTTATTATCTGGCTTTCTTTCATCTACATTAAATTAATTGATTTTAATATTTTTTTAATTTTAAATCACAGCACTAAAAGAATGCATGCTTCATTATACGTATAAAATCAACCGGTATCTATAACCGAGCTTTAATGTGTTGTTGTGTACCTGATTTTTTATTAGTTCTAAATGATTTAGATCAATTGCAATACTTAACTTATTCTCATTCTCTCACGAACCTTAGAAGCTAAGCCAGGACCACAGAAGTCAACTTGATAATTCGCCTCGCATCGATGCACCGTACCTGAAAATTAAGTATGGATTATGCCACAATTACAAGCTGGATATAATATGTATTACATACTGCAGGCTCCATTCTGGAATTTCAATGGAAAGCAATCTAGACAGTATGTATTTTTAACATGATATAATTTTATGATATTTATAACTATTTTGAAACGATTTTATGAATTTGGCTGCTTTATTTGAGATGTAAATCAAATATCACAGAATTATGAACAAACTGAGGTAAACATTTCTAAACACGTAATGTACCGTGATCGTGATAATTGACACAAAAGGAAGAATTGCACACGCCGTGATTTAAAGTCCTTGGAACAGCGTAGATACTTTGATCTAATATACTAGAGGAAAACAGCAACTTTTCATGTAAATTGTCATTTTAAATATTTTTGTTGGAACTAGATTTTTTATTTTGTAACATTCCATGTCTAATTAAGTTCATAATATATTTATACCACCAAATTCTCTTGATGAAGCTGAATAATTAGGAGTCTCATTGGTTTTTGCGTTGGATTTTGAACACATTTCAGATCAAACTGAGGTGAAAAAAATTAAACTCAAACCATGTGAAAAAATTGAAGAGACTTAATAGCAACCGAGTATAAATCTATCAACTAGTATCATTATAAACAACTTTAATTGTTCCTAACTTTGTAAAGTAGATTTAGTGACAAGCCTGAAAATGGTTTTCAGAAGATCATTGCTTTTTCAAATGTCTCAACTTACATTAATTGCATTTTTGTGGTGGTCCAAAACCTCTCTTGTGAATACAAGCAAAAATGAATTAATTCTTCCCAAGATTTCGATTACCGACCTTTCGGAAGGGCAGTGGTTTGGAGCTCAAAGTCCTGCTGCACCAAACAGCCTAAATCTAACTTTTCAAAATGAATCAGTGTACGTCGTACCTAAAGCGATAGGACAAATGACACTTGAATGCAATGCTTCATATCCAATAATGTGGAACTTGGCAGATTCTAAGGTAATCGCCTATTGCTGCAATATTATCAAAATATTTATTTCATGTTTTTTCTCTATTGTTCAAAGATAAATTTTGAAATGTTCAATTGGCTGAGAATAAGAACGATACGGACAGTTTTGGATGTGTTTGACCCAACTACCTTCACATACTCCTCTCAACTTATCATTAGCTCTCCCAGTTACCCTCATAAATTGACTGGAAACTACAGTTGTCAAAGTACTGCAAAAAACGATATCCAGAAGAATATTTACATCTTTTGGGAAGGTAATCTTAACTTGCATATAATAACGAACGACGAATTTATAGCCCAATTAGCAGTAGATGTTTAATTTTGTGACATTTCTTTGGTAACACTTGCAGGTCCTTATTTGTTGGTGCATTCAAGGGAAACGCTGACGGTTTTAGTTGAAAACGATCTAGTAACTCTCCCATGTCAAATTGCAACTTCAGAACGAAATAAGTTGCCAACGCTTAGGAAAGAACCCGAAAAAGGCGTGAGTTCTATGATACAGATTATAAATTTTGTATCTTAAATATTCTGTAACCAACATTTTTATTCGTCTTATTTTAGCCATATGAAGAAATAAAGCTAAACAAGTCTGTAGCATACTACCCGACAGAAGGATTCGTTCTAAAAAATGTTTCCTATCCAGTTGGTCGCTATAAATGTTTATTTGGAGATGGAGAGGATGACCATGTAATTATAAACGTTAAAAAGAAGAACGGTCAGTGCTAAATTGTTATTCAAGATTGCAATTGTCTCCAGATTTTGTACTGTATTTATATTTTTCAGAAACTGATGAAGCGCTCAAGAAATTAAAGTCCAATGCCACGTTCACTTACGATGATGATAAAAAAGAGCTCGTCTGTTGTTCTAGTAGCAGGCGAACGCCCAGTATTGTGACTCTCCCTTGTCAGCATGCAGTGACATGTCAATTCAGAGAACATATATTACAACCGGTTGGTTTACCATTTCATTCGAAATCGCACATGTATTTATTTAGATCTTGTAAAATTTGATTAATAGATATTTTGAATTGTGTTTTTCTTCAAGTATCATCATATTTTCTCACGATCAAAAAAGGTTGGAAGCTGTGCAAAACGAAGCCTTCGATCTGGATACCATTCAGGATTATTTCGATGCATGGGAGATGGAATAGATGAATATAAGGAAGCCATATCCCCTATACAATCTATTTATCAAGCTTGGAATTCAGTTCGAAATACAACAACATGTAATACTTTAATATTTTTAATCCATGCCTCATAAAAATAGATATATTCATGATCTCTCAAGATACGTTAGAAATATTGAGATTATTTAATTGATTTTATTTGATACCCCAGAAATTGGGATTGAGAAAAAGTTACAGTTTCCCAGTAATTCTATCAAAGTATATTGTTTTTATAAACCAACTGTAGTCGAAAGCTCTACGAAACGCAGGGTGTCTTTTCAGAATGGTTCTCGGATGTGATATATACGAGTACAACACTAAGATCTATTTTAACGTGATGGTCTACTGGATCTGTTTTATAAAATCGACAAATCCATTTATTTCTAACATTTCAACATGTGATGATCCATTTGAAACGCAACTTTTTTAATAATTTCCGAATATACACAGTCTTTAGTTGGGAAGAGATTGAATCTCAAGATATGCTCACAGTAATGGAAAGATCGAGCAGATTTGACCCATCCGATAACATTCAGAACAAGCCAAAACACTCGATTTATTCGAACCAGCAAGTACAAGCGGAATGTCATTCTTCCAGCTATTACTTTTCTGAAGGAACGCAGTGGCTTATTCGATGGAAAAATAAATCACTAACACTTCCAAACGGTAATATTTATTGATGGGGATATTGTCTTTAAAAAACTTATTAAATGATTAAAATAAATATTTAGACCAGCCCGTGAGTCCCGAGCCATCGTATTTTCGAACTTCTCGAACTTCTTTAGATATTACGGTTCATCATGACATGGAAGCGTTGCTTTGCTTAGCGCCAGTCTGGAATTCTTCAATTTGGGTGTCAAAGATGTTTTATTTATATCTTAATGGTAAAATAAATACAAAATAAGTTTTCTGATTGTGGTAAACATTTCAATTTGTTGCAATTTAAATTGTATTTCTGTGCTTAGAATCCATCAGTCCTAATTTGACAAACACTTTAACTGAAAACTTTTCGTGGTATACTAATGAAACGGGGAAGGAACTTACTTGCGAAGCGTCAGGAACACCGGAGCCGTCTATATCTTGGATGAAAGGAGATCAGGTTAAAACTATACTAATGAGGTTATAAATTTCTAAAATATTGTATGTCGTGAATGCTAAATCTGTATGCTATTATTATTGTGTCAGGATATGAGCTTGATCCAGAATTACGAAGTCTTCATTGCAAAAATAAACTCTACGAACACAATAAAATCAACTTTAAAGATCAAAAGAGTTTCTTACAGTACTCATGGAGAGTATGATTGCCTTGTATCGAATTATGGAGGAACGGTCAAAAAAATATTTCAAATAACGGTGCTAGGTAATTAATCAATTTGTATTCATGTTACATTTGCCAGTATTTATTCGTTTTGTTGAAATTGGAGTTCAATTTTTTAAAAAAATGTTTTTCAGAAACAAGTTCTTGGACAACTGCAAGTATTTTGATTGTATCAGGATTGCTAATCTGCCTTCTGATTGCAGCTATATTTTTCTTTGTTGACCGCCTGAAAAAAGATAAAAAAGCAATTGAGCATTTAACATCTGTACATTTCAAAGATTCAACAGTTGTGGAAGAGACGGTTGGAGCAGATGTGAATAATACGGTTTATGACAATGGAAAAATGAGTAACCAATTAATTAGTTAGATAGAAAGTAGCCTTTGGGTGAATTGCGTATAAAACCATGATAGTAAAGTTGTATGTTGTACAATCTGATTTGTATTTATCAATGAAAATCTAATATTAAAAGTTAAAGTGACAGTTGAACTAGTTTAAATTATAAATCGATTTCTATCACATATCGTATCACATCAAAATATCTCCAGATTCCAAGGACAGTAGAAACAAATAACAGATCCCACACGAGAAAAATAGAAAATTAATCTTTTGAATTTGCTATAAGCATGTACATGCAAACAAGGACGCAGGGTATTTGTTTTCATTTATATGTATATATATTCCGCAGCAAAATCATCCAAGTTTGAATGAAATTATTCTAATAGCTTCCTAGTTGACTAGAACTGGACAAATGATTTCCGGTGAGTTATGTTCATTGTGAATGATTTGGCCACTATTGAAATTATCCGAATAATGTTGCATATATCAAGAATTTAGTAGTTTGACATGCAATGCCATTTAAGTATAGTCTACAGATTCGTGCCTGACGTAAGTAATAGACTTCAATCATTTTCGTAACTAGACTACTAGCTTCGACGTTTGCAGGTGTGACAGATTTATTTTTGACAGCTTGAAAGTAAGGTTATTTTAAGTTTATTGAAGTGGATACCAAATATCTCAATTAATTTTCCAGTATGATTATCTTGCTATTAGGGATATTAATAACTTCAAGTATATTCTCAGTCGCAGAAATTCCTAAAATCTATAAGGGTGGTTGGACTTCGGTTGACTCTGATTTCAGAACATGGAATACGAACGAGACCGTTCCTTTGGGTCAAGGTTCGAACGATTCAACATATGTGGTGCCTTCAAGTGTTACCGGATTATCCCTGATTTGTAATCATACATATCCAATAGAGTGGTATTTTCATCGAGAAAGGGTAATTGTTATGCATTAATAATTATAGAAATGTCAGCAGTTGCAGAGGCATTATACCTTATTTAGCAACTAATTTTATGCAGTGGGGACGAAGAGCAACTTGGACAACTTGGGTAACTACTACAAGAATATCGGATCCTTCGACATTGAAGCCGATTTTATATTCTTCAGAGTTGAGATTTCTCGGAACTGATATCAAGATCACAGGGAACTATACTTGTCAAGAATATGGAAATCCGGACAAGTCCAGCAGCGTTTATGTATACTGGGAAGGTATAACTTTGTTGGCAATTTTCTCATGTTTCTATCCTGAGAACCGAGTACATAATTTAAATTAAATATTTGAAGGATCCGGTACGCCATTCTTGACACTTGGACATTCAACAGTGACAAAACGGACGATAATTTACGACAACAAAAAGTATGACTACTTTAAGCTCCCGTGTACAGTCAGTCGCCCTGATATTCCTGTGGATTTATTTAAAATCTTTCACGAGGTTAATAGCATTTTCTAATTTGATTTGTTTAATCAAGCACAGAGTATAATAATTTATTTTTATTTCTGTATAATACTTCCAGAATATAACTGTTGGCCTCAAGCAGAACGATTCAATTTCATTTAATCCTGCCGTAGGATTCACACTTCAATACCTGCCAGACCCTTACGGACAATATCGATGCTCTGTTGGAGACAAAGATGATGAAGACTTTATAGACTTTAATGTAATTGCTGGGGA
>JAQGBQ010001264.1:0-12563 GCA_034698485.1 Vertagopus arboreus
AGATAACCCTTCCGCATTTGGTTATCTGCATGATGATTTCTACCCGTCCAGACCAATACACCTGGCGACTCGGTTGTAGTTCGGAAGACTATTTCAATACGATTTCTTCTTTGCGCTTTCACCCTATCATCATTACATTTTCATTTTTTTTAAATCATGGAATTACAAAGTTATCTACATAAATATTCATTAATCCATAATAAAAACTAAATTAATTAATTTTGCAAGTTATTTGCAAGTTAGAATAAAGCAGATAAAGCGTATACCTTTCCACAGTGTCATTCTCGACAAGAGGAACGAATTCCTCATCATCGTCGACAAAGTCCTCTTCTTCAGCCGTAGACATTTCATCATCGTCATTATTACCCTCACTCCCCTCATCCCCTTCCCATTCTCCAAACAGTTCGTCTAACTGCGAGTCGAAATTATCGTTATAAAAATCATCGTATTCTGAGAAGTTGAAAGACTCGCTGAAAAATGTTAGTTTGATTTTGTTAAATAGTTGAGTTCCATGATTCGCAGCAGGAAGAAAAAGTGCAGAGAAAGAAATTTATTAGCAAAGTTATTCAATTACCAAACACCCAAATACGTTAGTCAGTTAATATGTTTTAATGTATAATGCAATTAACTTACTGTTTGGATATTTTTCGAGGAAATTTCAAGTAATTCTGGCCATCAAAACGTACAGGGCCTGGAACTTCTTTACCTGTGGAATAATAAAAAAGAGATTTAAATATTTTGTAACAAATTCCTATGACCTTTCTCTCTGTTCAAATACATAAGAAAAAAGTGCAAGAGTTGCACTTACGGCTTTCACACGATTTCCCTGAGTATTGCGGAGGACAAAGACAAACAAATGATTCCAAACTGAAATAAAAAAAGTTTTAATGTTATCAGATTATGCAAAATCGGCAGAATTTTTTGAACCATTCTCGATAAACGGCGGGTTTATACAAACATATTTAATCTAAGGACCATACCGAGGAAAGCATGTGCCCCCATTAGCACACGGTTGAGAGACACTACTTCCACAAGGAGGGCCTTCATATCGATGAACAATTCGTTCCTTCAGAGCACTCGCAATCTCCTTGTAATAAGTTTCTCCATTGACCCGAAGGTATTGAAGGGCTCCGTCGAAAGGGACCAGAATTCCTAACTCTCGGTGTACCATATTCATATCTCTGTAAATTAGAATGCATTTTTTGATTAAAAAAATCTGATAGATTCCAATCAAAAAAGGACGGTGGAAACTGTTTTTGCTTTACCTAATTCCACCTATATATAATGGAAGCTCTAGATTAAGTTCGGAAAGTGTTGGAGGAGACTTGATAGTTTGTGGGGGTTGACCATCAATTTGTAGCTTTCCTTCTCGACCTTCTCTTGACGCCGAGATCCAGTGCCATTTATTTAGACTTATTGGTTGATTCCATCTGTTCAGTCAAATTATGAAATGTTTAAAAGTTTGAAATCCAAAAATCTAAAGATTTGTATAAAAATGCAACGCACGTAAGGTTGGCAATTCCAGAGCCCAGATCAAACAAAAATTGGATGTGTGAGTTAGTAATAATAAGAGTAATGAAATCTCCTTTGCCCATCTCCTGACCGTTGTACAAAATCAAGCCATCCGGTGCTCGAATCTTAATCCAAAGTTCGATAGAGACATGTCGAGCTCCATTCTCGATTTTGGCAACTTCCAGATGCGAAAAACCACGGAAATCCAACATTGCTCCAGTCTCTTTAATAACACTCGTCCTCGTCTCGCAATGTAAGCCTGCAAAAAAATAAAATTGTGACCAAAATCTCAATTGATGAAATGTGTTTTCAAAGTATTGACAATCTCCATAAGATTATCCCTCTTTTACTCTCAAGATAGTTGTTAAGAAGTTGTTGTAATCTTATAAGAATAATAATAAGGAACTCTTACCACTGAATTCAGGATGACACACACACTTGTACCCACTAATATGACCCCGATCATTCCAACAGATCCCATTATTTTGACAAGGGTTCTTGGAGCAAGAATTTCGGTTTGCTGGGATCTGTTCCGGATTATTAGATGAATGTCGGGCGATTAGGTTAGTTTCATCCAATTTTTCCGGAGTATTTTTACGATTAGAAGATACTTTCTGACGTGAATGGGGCTTCCGTCTTATCTCCGAAGTCTCTTCCTCGTCCTCGTCTATCGGGACGTAGAGTGGAGTTGTGGTCAATCGGGGAGTGGAGCTTATCAACGGACATTGCGAAACTTTATGAAACGAGTTAATTAATGGATCTTTTTCGTCAAACTCGATCGGCCGTCGGCCAACTTTCAGTTTGTAAATGCAACCCACAAAGCCCTCCGATGTCCCTACCATTTCCCATATCCTGTTTTTTTAAAAAAGGGAAAATAACAGAAATTGTAGGACAAGTTGTGGTGGAAAAAATACTTGGATAATGTCGTGGGTAATAGTCTTTATTTCCACTTACTTGGTTGAGTTGAGTGGAATAAATCCCAGATAACCCCCATGATCAAGATTAAGGGATTTCATCGACCCTGGGGAAGTACCTTTGATATCCTCTTCTCCATCCACACGAAGAAGTCCATCTCGATTGTATCGCTTTGCCATGATATTGTAATTCGAACCGGAAATAAGTCTACTGGATGATCTCAGAATCCCCGGCCCGTCACCCAAGTCGAATCGAAACTCTACATATCTGCAGATATAATCCCACACAATGTGAACATTTAGAATTAAATACTAGATCGACTGAATCGACTATTCTTGAATCGTCATATTATTATATGAAATGAAAGTTTGAAGAGATTTGCTACGTACCCATCAATTAACGCTAGAGAAAAGAAGTCTCCAGATCCATTGGCATGTTGGGAAGAAAATGTTAGGATTCCATGAGAATAGTTGAGAAATGGGGTGATCTCTAGTTCCAAGCTCAGTTTGTGATAGCCAGCCAATTTCCCCAGTTTTATTGTCGACCGACCAGATAAAAGTGGAGATGGATAATCTAATAATTTAAAGAAGGCTTTCTTTGCAAAAAAAATAACTTTTGAAGGAAAGAGGACTTATTAAATTCCACTCTCTTCTTACCTTTCCTTGGGCAGTTTTCTTCTGGGCCAGATTTCCCTAGGGGACATGTGCATGCATAGGAACCGTTTTTGTGGTCAAAGCATGACGCCTCGGGCTCGCATAATCCGGATCCTTTGGAACAGCTTAGAGTACCCGAGAGATGCGAATCTTGAATGAAAGGATAACAATTTATTATAATAAAAAAATTCTGCATTTTAATAAATACATATTTTTATTCTTACGAATTGGTTTGCACTGAATTCTTTCAGGGTCTTCGTAAAATCCTTCACGACATATGCACCAGCCACCAAGACATAGACTATGGGCTGTTACGCAGTCTGATGTCCCTTGACATGAGTCACCGAGATAGCTTCGCATCTAAATATTTTATTTTTGTTTTAATCGATAAGAAAGTTATGTCAAATTTACAAGATATCTGGGTTTAGAAATTAAATTCTATAGTCCGTTGTATTTAAGATTTGGCATGATAATTATTTAAATGTTGCAATGGTTTTGTTGAGTGGGTGAATATTAATGGTGTATGGCTTAAAACTACATGTTTTTTTTGGATAAAAAAGGGTGAAGAAAGTGGATTGAATACCTGAATAGTTGCGGAAGTGGGAGATCGATGGTTATAGAAATTCTTGTGGAAATTGTCCTGGTGCTTGGACTGAGGTGGCAGATGCCGAGTTGATTTCATGCCGGGTGAACCGTATCCAGCTCCCGTTTGATCCCTCCATATTTCACCATTACTTCTACCCGAATCACCCGCACCCATATCCATCCCATCGTCTCCTGGTGTCATTATACAAAAAAATATATATTTTTTTCATTTAAATTTGTTGCCATTTAAACATTCATTAATAAATCATTTACCTGGCTCTGTAAAATAATGCACTCCGGTCCATCGCCGAATCGGACTTTCTGTCCCATCTGAGTTCCCTAGGGTTATTTTTGCAAACACTTTAGTCCTAGTCACTCCATTAGCTATTTACTTTTTCATGCTTTGAAACGGAAACTATATAAACATGCGATTTTTATCGACAACTTAGTATTGAACTTTTTAAATTGTGTCAATAACTTTGTCAAAAAAAACTAAAAAAAAAAATACACAAATAAAATTATAAATGAGTCTCACCTGAGTCAGGACAAGATCCTTTATGTACAGCCCAAATAGGTTTCTGATCTCGACAAGACTGAAGCCTAACTAGGCATTCGGATTCATAAGTAAATCCATCGCTAGCACAAACCTATTAGCAAAATCCATTAAGTAAAACATTATTATCATTTTATTACCCAATCATCTTTGTAATATTTTAATTACCTCATTCTCAGTCTGATCGGAACATATGATATTGCACATACAGCCTGCACGATCCCCATCTTGTTCACACTCAGCCCCATAAGTACATATAACTTCATCACAAGTCCTTCCAAGATTTGTGGGATCTACAGAGGAAAAAGATGAAGAGCAAGATACATATAAAAATAATAAGAACAGCTTTTCCAACTAAAATTATTGACCGTATATATATGTATGTATCTACGGTCAGGAAGAGGTGAAGCTTCAACAGAAATTCCCAAAACCTTTTCAACACTCTTTAGAGAGTAGTATCTCTTGCTATTGCTATAAAAGATAGAGAGGGGAAAGTAATAACGACCAAAGGTGATTTCAGATCTTCAAAGATTCTTCGTAGGAAGAAGAATGTTATTGCAGACAGAAAACCCGTAAATCCTCATGTACGAAGGACTGAGCAAACTTCTCATCTTATTATTGGGATGGGCTGGCAAAGGTAATAATAATAATAATATTGTGCACCTTTCCTTTTTGGCCACTACTACTACCACGGGTCTTACAATTTGAGTCATCATCCTGCTTTCCCTACTTTCCTTTTTTTACAACTCAAGTTGTGACGAAGAAGCAAATGTTGAATCTGTGTACTACTTTATGTACGAGATCAAAGAGAAAGAGAAGGGTGGTAGGTAGTGGCAAAGTTTTTTCAGAGGAGAGAAAGAAACTGACCACCACCGGATATATATTACCTCAGCATCTTCTCTGAGAGATGTTTATATGAAAAATGTTTGGAGTTTTAGGAATCGTGCAAAAAATATGATTGGATTATTTAAGATCATATCTGAGACTACGTTGAGCTAAAGGAGGGTTGGTCAAGTCCTATTAGATCAGGGCTAGTTACATATATCTGTATGTAGTATGTAGTAGATGAAGAATTGAAGGAATGAAATATATTATTATTAGCTTGAGGTCAATAGTTTTCCTCCCCCTTTCTAGCAGCCGATAATAGAAACTTTGTTTGGATTTTCCATGTGGAAACCAATAATGGGCTGAAACGTGGTCCGTTTGTGGTTACTACTACTAGTAGATAATTCAATGTTATTATTTTGAGAAGAATTCCTTTCAGGAAGTAAAGAAGGATATAATATTATCGCACACAAAGCCCCTTGTCCAAGTAGAACCAAGTCCCACACCAACTACTACTACCAAACTATCAAGTATGTAATAGTAATAACTGCTTGGAGAGGGGAAATCGGTTAAAAATGAACTTGGGAAATATTCCCTTGCTTATAGTTTCCTATAAACTTCAATATAGCAGCTCTGTACTACTAGAAGTAGTTTTCTCCAAGAAGTTTGGATAAATGGATATTATAACAATGGATTTTATAAGAGTAGGAAGAAAGCTAAGGAAGTTACCAGTTGTGCAGCCATAAGGTCCGAGGAATTCAGACTCCCCACAGGAGTCACATTTATGGCCAAGCACTCCGGGTTTACACTGCAAATAAGATTTATACTAAATTATCACATCGGGACTTTCACCAAATAAACATTTCAACTGTTACCGAACACGACATGTTAAATATTAAGTTTAGATTCATCATAGCAAAATAACATGTAATTTTAATCATGTTTAGATTAAAATCTTGTTTAAAACTGAATTGAGACAACTTTCAAAAGAATTTTATAAATATAATATTCTAAAGATTTTTGAGAAAATGTTCAAATGGGATCAGATTATACAATTAACACCGGAATAGCAATTTTTGTTAATTAGTGTAGATGTTGCTTTCTTTGTCACTTTTTAGATTTACAATATAATAATATGAACATCCTTGCTATTTATCAATAATGTCCGGTAACATAAAACTGTAAATTTTATTATATGTTTATTCTCCTTACCACACATCGACCAGTCATTTGCTCGCAGTCCTCCCTCACACTTCCAAACTTTGAACAGCCACATGCTGAAAAAGAAAATTAATCATTTATAAACCCTAGGGTTCATATGTAATAATTTAAGAAATTGCTTTCCAACGCTTTCTCCTTGTTCCAAAAACTTCTAGTATTTGTAAATAAATTGTACTTTTAGATGATTAAACTTGTAAACTTACCCATGCAACCCTGATGACCTTCGACAACGATGCGGGGTAAACCCCAGTATCCGGGATGACAACGATCACACTTGGGTCCACCGACACCCGGTCTACATTGGCATTCCAAAGTCTCTGGGTCGCAAACTTCTCGGACTGAACCTGAGATTTTATTGTTAACATGTTGAGAAATTTTTTCATTGAATGGTTCAGCAGAGTTAACTTACCCAATTTATTACATTGACATATGGAAGGGCAACCACCGTGATTGGGGCCTAGGGCTGCAGTGGAACCATCAGGACAACAACCGTAGAGCGAGGAATCGCATTTGGAGGATGAGATTGCAGGTTGGTATGTCGGTTTCGATCGGGATGTTGAGGTCACTCGTTCTTCCGCTAATTTAACAAATAGTTTTTATTAATGTTAAAGGGCAATAAAGGATGAAGTATTTTTATAAAATTTCCGAGAATCTAACATTTCAGCTTGTTTAAAGTAAGTTGTACATGAATTTTATAATTTTGCTTTCTCTTTACTTTATGGATAACTTTCTCTTTTATTTTCCACGTTACATCGAAATTAAATATAAACCCAATGCTTCTAACAGAATTCAAGGATGACGCAAGTGTTGTTATTTCAAATTAATCTCGGTTTAAAACACCATTTAATTACAACTCTTCCCTTCAAAAACCTATTTTCAACCAATAAATTAAAAACTGGTCGGAATACAAAATCTAGCCTGGAATCTACTCTTTTGCAAAAATTGCAGCATTTATGCATTTGAACCAAAAAACAAAATTAAGCTAAATCAAATCTTGAATTATTTTCTCAGATTACAAATATTTTTTCTTTTACTTTAATTTCCATTGGTATGCATATAACTAGTTCTTCAGTATAAAATCATAAATCTGCATTATTATTTTCTTTACTTAGAAAGTATAAATGCTAGTTCATAATTTTAACTTATATTTTGAAACCCATTTCATCATTATTCTTCAAACCCAATCGCATTTTATGTCCAAGATGCACACATAGAAATGCCACGTATCTATAGTTACTGTCATGATTCATTTCTTAATAGACGCTGCATCTAAATCAAAATACATAAGCAATAAAGATAAGCCTATGAGCTGACACAGCTTGAACTTTCGCAATTATAAATACTTTCAAGAAGCACTTTAAGTTTGATCCATCACTAAAAGGGGTCAAACAAAAAGATGGACAGTTCAACAGGAGAAGAAAGCTCCGTCAGTCCACCATCAACCACAGAGCCGCAGATACAAACTAGTACTACAGCAGGAGGAGGAAATGAATCTGGAGATGCCACTTTGTTGTACCCACCACCAACACCCGAAGAGACCTACAAACTTCAAGAAATATTTAACAAAGAATACGAAGAAGGAGATGTCGGTCGGATTGAAGCTCTATACGATATCCAAAATGTATTCGATGAGCTTGAGAAACAAAAGGTCATGGCTGGCTATGACATCCTCACACCATACAATGCCCCACAAGCCGAAATGACTCAACCGAGAACTCATCGAGTAGAAGCCCTAACCCCTCGACCTTCAGTGGGAATAGGATTATTTGGGCGAAATCACTCCGAGGTCAAAATCTCAAGTCTGCCAAATCTCAAGCCACTTCGATCAGGTTTTAAGCAATTACACTTTATGAAAAATACGGCATCTCTGCCTACCATGAGTACTGGTCCATTCCGTCTGAATGAAGAAGAGTCGGAAAGTCTTCAGAGCGAGAAAGTCGTGTCGAAAAAATCAAAATCAGTTTATAAGGGGCCTAAAGGTCCAGAGATTTGTGTGTCCGAAGCGATTGAAATAGTGCAGAAGGACCTTGAGCTTGTTACATCGAATGAATTTGGTAAACCACAGTCGTTTCCATTGGTAAACAAAAGGACTGCTGAAGGTGATATTGACAGTGCTTGGAAATCTGATGTGAATAAAGTCACACGTGCCAGAACGTCTTCAAAGGTACAGTAAAATAAAAGTAGAAAACATGTGGGACTTTCTCAGTCTCTTGGAAAGTCCGAAAATCTAACCCTTGCCTAATCTAACCCTCTGTATATGTACGTGATCTGAAGATTAAATATGTAAGAGATTGTATGAATTTTTAATTCCTAGCCTTTTACAAGATCGGGTGAGGATGAGATTCTGCAGCTGAAGTACAAACCACCGATTTGGCCACACCAACAATGTCTCAACCAGATTCTGGCTAAAGTTTCCCATCTCACTTGTTTGATTTTGGACGGAAGTGAGATCCAGTTCCTCCGGGATTTGGGAAGTAGTCTTCCCTCATTAGAGACATTATCTATCTGCAGATGTGGACTCCGAAGTGTAGATGGGACATTTGGCTTCCCTAATTTACGGACTTTTATTGCTTCCGAGAATAAAATTCGACATCCCATCCAATGTTCATACCTTGTTTTTCTCAACTACCTCGACTTGTCTGATAATCCCATCGAAGATATCAATACTTTTGTTCATCTAAGGAACTGCAAGAAACTAAGAAGTTTAAAGCTTCATTCTACTCCGGTCTCAAAAATTCCAGATTTCTCCAAGAAGATGAAAGCAATGCTCCCACAAGTGAAGGAAGTCTTCCCTTTGTCCGTATATACGAAATTCCCTAAGCCTAATAATAAGAAGCTGAAGAAAGCTGAGCAAGATTCTCGTGATCCGCTCCAGGCGATGATGAGACAAGACCTGAATATGGTTTATGAGAAGATTGTCGACAAACCCAAACCTCCTGGAATTGGATATCAACATGTCCGAAATAATCAAAAGGTCGGAAAGTATTTACCACCTCCAACTCCAACCACCACTTCAACTTCCACGGATGATAACTTTGAGTCCGTTTTGATCAACAGTATTCACAAGCCTAAGAATAGGATGTTAGAGGATATAACTACTGCTTCTTATATTACGGAGATTGATGAGGATGAAGAAGAAGAGTCGACTGGATTCACAGCCACGAGTGCCACCCCTAGACGACCAGGTGAGGTCACAACTGATTTTTCATGTGGAGACTCGAGGTCCAGAGGTTTCCTAAATACTGGATCTTCTGTTCCAACTCCGGCTGGAGAATCTATGGACGAGATGTTTATCCTGAGAAGGCAAAAGACCTCAACGGAATTTGATACGGAGACCGACTGAGATTCAGGCTTAACAACTAATTATATCATGCCTATTTACACAAACTTGTCAAACATTTAAGTATCCAAAAATACATGTGACTCTTTGTAATTTTTGTCAGACTTGATCAATTCGATAAAAACCCATTAAAATATAGTACTTCAAAGATGCATTGGATTTATTTCAGGCATTACTAGAAATTAATCAAATTAACATTTTTAAACTTACGTTTTCGACAGCATTTTGCAAAATTCTGACCACGATGACAAAAACTTCCAGTAGGGCAGTTATTTCTGTACGGACCAGAACCGCAATTGAACTCTTCCCCTGTGTCCAAGTTCTTTAAAGGTTCATCTCCATTGCAAGGCTTCAGTTCAATTTCTAAAATGAATGCAAATACAAAAAATTAGTAATCAAAATATTACCAATTATGTCATCCCCATACCTTCACAAAGTTCCATAGGCCTGGGTCGAAGTTCCGTCTGACGATGGCAACCCTCTCTTCGCATTTCGCACTCCGTTGTATACAATTTCAAATCGGAACCGCAAATAGGCATCCCAGGGGCATAGGTGCAGTTAAATTGGCAAGTGCATCTTGGATAGCCATCTTCACCCATTTCACAAACAGATCCAAAGTCACATCGAATTGTTTCGCAAATCTTTGGGTTCATAATGTGTATTCCTCCTGTATTAGAAGAACTTGAACTTGAAGAGATGACACTTGGAATGACACGAGGCGAATCTCCGATTGTTGGTGATGCTGCAATGTTTGGTACAGAGTCTTCGATTGATCCACTCACCCAACTGTTACTTCCACTCCCTCCTAAAAATCATTCGTTATTTTTTGCAATTAACGAATTTTTCATTAAATGTTTCATACTAAAATCTTCATATCTAAAAATATATGTAAAGATAATTGTGTCATAAAATTATCGGATTTAGTACATCAAATAGTTAACGATTTTTAACAGAAGCCAATAATGTCTGAGAATACATACTATAAACATTCCATGACACGAAAACTTGCCAAAAGTCTCCTTCAAAGGATAAACAAACATGAGGAAAGCAAATCTCTTTGAAATCAATAAAAAAAATCCCTGACTTGGTTCTTTTAGAATATATATATATAAAAAAATCAAAAGTTATGACCCACAGCCCTTCAGAACTCACAAAAGCAAAAGCTCAATAAAATGAGATATATTGTTTCCATTAGTCTCCATCCTCTAGAAATAATGTCCATCTTTCAAAATTGAATAGAAGAGGTGGAAGAAAAAAACCTTAAAAAATTACTTAAAGTTCTTTGAGCCAGTTTCTTTGTTCAGTTGTCTCTCATATCAAAGAACCTACTCTATCTACTACTACCAAGGGTGAAAGTCTATTCTCTCTCTTATATATATATATATCAGAATTCAATGTAGTTTCGGATCAGAGGAATCAATAGACATTGATGAAAACATGTTATTAATGTCTTTGATTTCGTCTGCTTTTTTTGTTGTGCGTACCGTTTGAAGCTGGAGTTGGTGAACCCCTGTGAGGTACAAGACCTTCGCTGCACTCCCCGTAGAAATGTACATTGAGTGGGCGACCCAGTCGACAGGCTGCTTTCTGAAGTTCACATTCATTTGTATATGTCACAAAATCGGATCCACAGACCGGGTCTCTACTCGGGGGACAATCCGTTGGACAAATGCACACTCCTTTTTCACACCGGGCTCCAAACTTACATTGCACGTTCTCACAAAGATCTATAAGCAAAAACAACAATTTATTGAGTCCAATAAATATTTTATGATCGCTATGTAAAGTTAAGCTTGTTTTCCATCAGTTTTTGAAAAAAAATCCAAAAAATCAGATTTTCTGATTTTCAGCCCGAGCCAGGGCTTATGAAATTGGTATTTCTTTCTGTCTGTGACAGGATAGGGGATAAACTACTTGACCGATTTTAATCATGTTGGGCTTAAAATGTGTATTAAGCTAAGGCCTTGAATAAGTTCAAAAATGGGTTCAATCGGTTGAGGGGTTCCGTTGGGCTAAAAGTGTGGGTGGTTTCTATTTAAATGTGATTTAAACCGAATTTGAAAAAATGAAAACACTGGCTCAGGCTATGTAGAGTTCTGCATTATAGGTTTTTTAGACTATCTATATTGTAATTTGTAATAAAAACTTACCACAAAAGCCTCGGGAAGCTACAACAATGAACTTCTGTTGTTGACAAGCTGATTTCTTTAATTCACATTCATTTTCATACAACTTCCCGTCAGTTCCACAAACAGATGAGACTGAAGATGTAGATGTGGCCTTCTGGAGAAAATACAAAATATCATTTATATCCTAAAATATCCTCTAAATATATTAAAACTCATAAATAATTTGAATGTCAGAGATTTTTCATACATATTGACTGCAATTCAGAGGGCAAACACACTTGGCTCCTGACAGGTCTGTTTCGCACACAGAGTAGAAATCGCATTGTTTTTGATCGCATCCATCTGTAACAGAAACGAGTATTTATATTATTTTGAAATGTATTTAAGCGATTAGGATTATATATTCAATTTGATGCTCAAGTCTCCAGGGCATGTACATGGAATCAGTATGTCGGTGATAAATTATAGAAAATTATGTTGCATATATAATATTCAAGACTTAAATTAATTTAAAACACTAAAAATTGATCACGAAAACAGTGCAATGCGGCATGCATATACATATGTATGGAAAGCTGTGAGAGAGTCGTATAAAATGCAATTATCCAAATAGCTGAGAAAGCAAGGCTGTAAAACAAAAGTTTTTTTTTCATTATAAGAACATATTTTCAAGTTTTTCAAAATTATTTCTTTTACACAAACTGACGACAACAATTATTTTAACATTGAATTTTCCACATGACACTGGTTAAATGCTTTAGACAAGTGGCTGGAACATTCAGTAATTTTTGAACAATTGATAATTAATTATATTATAGGGGAAACAATGT